>JASDQU010316901.1:9288-20595 GCA_032191745.1 Picea mariana | reverse complement strand
ATATTATATAATAATAATAATAATTATTGAATAAACACTCATGAACGACTATGTGGAATATACGGTGCCAAGTTGTGTAGAGTATTTTGTTTAATTTTATATTCTCTTTTATATTAAATTTTTTATGAAAACATAATCTTATAGGTAAAAAGCATGCCAATTATATCATGTAGTTTAAAAGTATCCTATTTATATCGTGTATTTAAACATTAAAAGTAAAAAAAAAAATTAAAGTATTTTTTAATTATATTATAAAAATTTTAAACCATGTCATATGTCATATAATCGTGCACCAAACAAATATAATTTTGGTTTTAAACTATTTTCCAAACATTATTTGATAATATTAATCAAAAAATTATTAAATTTAAATTAACAAAAAAAAAATTAAATTTAAAAAAAATTGTTAGTTATTTTTTATATGCACAACTAATCATGTTGTAGATTTGTGTATTGTTGTAATTCTAAGTGAAATTTAATGTAGTCATAACATTACTTTAAATAAAATTTACATAATATTAAAAAGAAATTCAAAATTTCATAAAGTGAAAATCAAAATAATTAAAAGAAGAAATAATTATTTCGAAAATTGGTTTTAAAAACAATTACTCATTACCAAATATAAATAGTTTTCCAAATTTTAAAAAGACATGGGTAGAAATAGAGCATTAATTAACAAATAATAATACAAATCAATGAAAACATATCAATTATTATTATATAATAATTGAATAGTTATATTCATGAGTTTTATTGAGTTTTGTTGGTGCGGGGGCTAGGGCGATTCCCAACATGTCCTCCAGCCAACAAAACTCATATTATATATATATAACTATATATAATATATAGTTATATATAATATAACTATATATTATATAGTTATATTATATATAGCTATATATTATATATAGCTATATATTATATATAGTTATATTATATATAATTATCTTTTTTTTCTTTTAATTTTAATTAATTTTTATTTTTTAATAATTTTCTTTTTAATTTTATGTTGTTTTAATTTTATTTTTTTTATTTTGTATTAAATTTAGTTATTTTAGGTGTTTTAATTTGTATTTTTTATATATATTTTATTTTTTTTGTGTGTTTTTTTAACTTTTCTATAGTTTTTGGACTATAATTTGTTTTAATTTTTATTTTTTTTTAATCTCTAAACTTAGTTTATGTATATTTTAATTTTTTTTTAATTTTTTTTTTCCACATTAGTTTTTAAGATTTTCTTTTATTTGGTAATTATATAAATTTGATTTTTTCTTTCTTTCTTTTTAAATTTCAACTCTTTAATTTTCTTAGTTTTTTTTAGTTTTAATTTATCAAAAACAAATTCAATTATATTTTTTTGTTAAATGTTTAAAAATAGTGTTATTTAACTACAATGATTTTTTATCTATTAAAAAAAACTTTAAAAATGTGTTAAAATTGATATTTTCCATTATATTTAAAAAATATGGAACAATAAATTAATTAAGGAGACGAAAATTGGTATTTTCAAAAATTTTAATGCTAAAAAATATTTTAAGACTGAGAGAAGTGTGAAAAAATGACTAAAAGCACTGTTGATAACAAAATTTAAAAAAAATAAAATAAAAAATTGAAAATAAATGAAAAAACAACCATTTAAAAAAAAAAAGGTGGAAACATTATGTATCAGAAAATTTAAAATATTAAAAAACCATCTAAAAATGGAGGAAGATGCTACCGGTAGCACCATTTTTAAAAATGGGGTAAAAAACCTGACCCCCCAAAAACGAGAACTCTGTAGTTACTATAAAAACTTTGTAGTTTCACACACAAAGAATACATACAAAAATGATGTACTAGCAAGGAGGAAACCATAACTTTGGAAAAGAGAAATTCCTATGTCTTAGGATGATAGATGATAGAGTAGGCGAGCATGCAAAGCAATGCAGAGAATAAAATCATAGATGATAAGTCTGATGCAAAAAAAGTGTGTGCTGAGACTTGTAGGGATGGTAGAGGTGTTTTGCACGAGAATGGGAGACATTCATTTTTTGGGGGGACAAGGAAGAAGGAATGTTTTTGTAGACAAAGGAATATGAAACTCTCATAGAAATGTTAGGGATAACTACCATTTTCAAATCAGGGCTAAGAACCAACGCTTTTGATATCATCGTATCATCGTTGGAGACACTAAATAGACAAGCATGAGATTTCATTCATTAATCGGTATGATACAACATATATACATGATGATTATGATCCTTTGGTTAGTCTTCCAAAGGTCTCTTGCACTCCAATAATTGTTACACTTGCTTTGCGTTGATATTCCTTTAGGTTTCCAACATCGATGAAAGTAGAAATGTGGATGTTTTGGAAATGCACCAAAATCAAAAGTGGTATGTCATTCATTTTAAATAATGTGTATTAGTTTGTTCTTGATTGTACATGCTCCACCCCTCATTTCAGTTGGCCCAAGCAAGCATTGCATGACCAAGGGATTCAAGTATAATTAATATAATGTGTATTAGTTTGATCTTGATTGTACATACTCCGCCCCTCATTTTCAGTTGGGCCAAGCATCCATTGCATGACCAAGGGAATCAAGTATAATTGATGATGAGTATGCGATAATTACCAAGCTCTAATTCTAATATTCAAATTAATATTTAATAAAGTTTGGTTAAAATTTTTGAATTTGNCCAATAATCGTCCTTGCCATTTTCCATGGATTCCACTTACGTTTTACTAGTTATCACCTCATGAATATGTCAAACATGGACTTATATCTTATTCGTCATTTCTTCATCATGAACATGTCTCAAAGTGGAATTGCACATAGATCAATTAGTCACTATTCTTTCTTTTAATTTTTTTTTGGTGATACTAGCTTCAACAACACCATAAGACGTATTGTTTCTTTTGTGATTTTGCAACAACAAAAGAAACAACAACCAAGGACTTGAAAGGGCACTCTGCCCGCCTAGCCGGGTCAATCAATGAATAGTGCTCAGAGACCCTTACTGAATCATCGCCTCGAGTCGGGAAGGGAAGGATTGAACGAACGACAAATAACTAAGGAATTGGAAGAATTGAGAAAAATTAATTAAACTGAATAGTTTGCATGACGAATTGAACTTCCCAATTTCCAAATTAATTGGCTTGATTCGGTCGAATTTGATAAGTATGATGTGGACTGCTCAAAGGAGATCACTACTATTTTTTATGGCGATATAAAATCAATTGATTTTTCATATTATTAGTACCTCCCTCCACCTCTAACTTTCACCTCGTGGTCAAACTACATTGAACACCGAGTAAATTCAAAGTTTTTAGTAAATTCAATATTAAATCTATTTATTATTATAAATAAATAAATTATTTATTTATCATATAATAATAATAATAATAATCTATTTTTAAGGTCACGACTAAGCCGGCACACCAAATTGGTTTATGAGACTCCCTTGTTTGTGGAACAAGGGACCCTCCTCAGCCCAGCAATTTGACTGGTAAAGTCTAGGAAAGTATACATACCCTACCCCCTCTGGATTTGAACCTGTAACCTCTTAAGAGGAAACACATATTCTTAACCATTATGAAAGGAAATTTTTAATTGGTTAAATGCTCTGCCCTGGTGTGTGTCCTTTTCTTTTTCAAATTGTAAGATTTTAAAAATGATTTAAAAAAAACATATTTCTTTTCAAATTCTAAGAGTTTAAAAATAACATATTTATAAGTGATAGATTTAGTAGGCTCTGACATTGCATTCAGTGACAATATGAGAATGGGTCTGACATTGCAACTTTACTGCATTCGAGCTTTGTAAGCTGGAATGATCGGATTCACTGCACTCAAGCTGCAGTCAATGGCTGCTCGCGCCCATTTGCATGCCCATCCACAAGTTGTTGCCCCAAATAAGAAACCAATACAGATGGAGGGTTCCATTACCTGGTAGGCATTATAACCCAGAACGCTTCTAGGTACATCACCTGCAAGCCATTGTAAGAAATTGTTGATTTAGTCATCTTGCAGATTCAAGTTGATAAGGTGGTAGGTCGTCCTGCCTAAGTCCTTCCCCTGTTTATTACTGATCCCTTGAATGTTTTCGTAGGTTCACCCATTTTTTGTTGCCATAATTTGGAAGGCACTCTCGTTAGTTGATGACTGTTCCAAATAGATACAAAATTCCATCACTGAATGTGAATCATCATCTTCGGGTTTCAAGAACTGCGACCTACCAAACAACTACACAGGGGATGTTCAGTAAGGTACTCATTGGTTAGTCATCTTTTTCCTTGAATATGATGGTAGTCGTCTAGTTAGTAAGAAATACTTTGTTGCAGAACAATTGTGGAAATATATGTGTCTATACATCCCGCATGCAGTGTATATATACATATACTGTCATAAATGCTTTGCCATTTAAGTCATGTAAAAAAAAAAAATAGACAGATATGCTATTTAGTTACCTCTAGCTGTAACGAGAGTGAATTAAATACCCGAGATTCCATGAAACCTTGTACGACATATTAAGTCGCGCTATATGGGCATATAGAATTCCCTTGCCCATATAGAATTCCCCGCACTGTTGTGAGCTTCCATGCCATCATCATCCTCTACTACGTGACACAACACCTATGTCCAACAACATTGTCATCTATTCCCTTTCGAGAACCCTCGGTACAACATCGTCTTTTCTTCCCTTTCGATAACCTCGGTACACTACATATAGTGTTGATGAGTAGGAGAATCCCGACCCAATCCTTGTATTCAAATTTCATGAGGCATACTCATAATTGAGAGCCCATCAAAGTCTACGAACATAAGTTTCATTTATTTTTCTTATAGTTTGATATATATGCTTCTGAAAACTAGGCACGGACTGGCTGTTTTGTAATTATTTCTTTTAGTTTTATTAAACACAATCATATCACATTAGAAAGTAAATCCTAAGTCACACAATAGTAACTGAACCCAAGTAAAGAATGCAACAAGTTTACAATTGACCTTATATGTATGTCATGAGTTATAAATGAAATAAACAGAGTGCAGCCAACATCCACAATAGTTTTTTTCATAAAAGACATCTTTTCTATGTCTCAATCAGAACTCTTGTAGGAGATATATTCAGACATGTCATAACAAGCAATGTTCTTATTTGCATAAGAAATTGAACATATAGAGACGGATGTTTAGTTTTTCCATAGGCCATAAGTTATCTATTTCAAATTATGATGTAATTTAATATTTCATGCTGAATGTATACAATTCAATATAATGAATCTTAAGTTAGTTTATACAGCTGGTGACCTTTTTCTCTTTAGACTTCACTAGTTACTGTTTTCATTATGATTACTAGAGATTAGAGCTCTTACTACTATTTACAAGAGTTAGTAGTCAAATATGCATTCATACTTTATCATTTAAACACAATCCAGAGTTAGTAATCATATATGCATTCATAGTTTATCATTTAAACACAATCCATGTTTAAATTCGTTGGTCCATATGCCTTATGCATTTCAAATACCAATACTACAACTTGATTAGGAAATACAATAATAATTTTCCTATCAAGATTCATTGTGAATGAAGTTACAAGTATCAATTCCTCCATTGATGCAATCTTGTCCATGCAAGTAATTATGAAATTTTGTGTGGAACCAATGACAAGAAAATTTACAAACATTTTGGTGAATAACATTGACCTTATAAAGGGAATTATTTATCAAACCAATGACAAGCAAAGTTAGAAATATTTGGGTTATTAATATTGAGGATTATGAACATTGAACTTATATTATTTCTAGTTTGAACTACAATGTACATGGTTTTATACAATTTTGATTTGAATTTACGAATTCTCTCGTTCAAGCATTCGCAATGCTTATGTTATGATTAAGAAATAAAATGTAACATTAAAATGTGTTACAAAGCCTCTAAATACAAAATAAATCTCCACATGAGAGTGTATACATATGCATATTCATGTTAATTGTAGTGTTTTCTAGACAATGTATACGTATACATATCCATATCCATGTTAATTGCATTGTTTTAGCATAAGGGTGGAGTTATTATGATTTATTTTCTAATAGTATTATTAATTGTAGAAGCAGAAAAACTGATTTTTTTTGGTTTCTTTTACTTCTATATTAGTCTTACATTTTTTTTGGTCATGTATTTAAATCAATTTCAACTTAAAAATCTTACATATATGTACAAATCCAATTTTTATATAGAAATTAAAATTTAAACAGACAACAAATAAATAGAATGCAAAAAGAATTGGTTCTCTATTTTATGTTATTGAACTAGAAATATACATGCATAAATATTAGATATTAAGAAATATCTCAAAACCAAATTCTAATTGGATGCATACCTATCTATTTGACTATTCTTACTATTATAATCTATCAATTATCTAACCTCAAAATTTACCTTCCTTCATCAATATTTATTAACACCCTAACAATTTTTCAACAATTATATTTATTTGTTTATTTCTAACACTCCCCTTTAATGGAGAAATGCATTCTCTATGATACCTAGCATATCTATACATATTACAAACTTTGTCTTTCAGAATGACTTAGTGAATAAATTAATCATATTCTCAGTAGTGTTCAATACATCAAATTAATTTATTTTGATTGAATCTTTTCTCTTAGAAAATCATGCCATGTTTCTATGTGTTTTGAACTTGCATGATAAATTGCATTGTTTACAATGTCATTGAAATTTGATTGTCCCACTTGATAGTTTTGGCTACTCCTTGATAGTAGAGGATAATTAAATAGATGGTTTCTTCTTATTTCTCCCAGACACAAAGTACGTTCACGGAAAACCCCCTGAAATATGTGAGAGAACATAGGGAGGCCCAATATTTTCGGAATATTGGGGCATCAACGACAAGAGCATATTATAGACCCATTTATGGGAACATCATGTCACTCATCAGGGATTGAACCTATGTGGAAAGGGTAACAATCATTCCTTGCAACCACCCAAGTTATATCCAATGATTTTTTTTTTCATGGCACTGGATATTGGTGCTCGCTGTAACAACCTCCTCGTTACGACAACCACTCTAATAACAGGTGCAATTTTTTTTTTTTGTTTGTTTAAGGTGTGTCCGTGCATGTAGAAGTAACAAGCACACTTGACTCTACGTCGCCACTCGAGAACCAACAAGACGCAACCACGATGTTCATCACAAGAAGACTGAAGGCACACAACGACCAACTGTAAACAATATACCACCATAGGCATAAGGCGCACGACGCAAAAATTAACGACATACTAGCTTGTGCACAGTAAGGACACAGAGGGAAGAATCCCATAGTAGAGTTTACTATTTCTGCACAGAAAAGAAGGGATTTTAGTCTTATGTCTTCTCGAAAGAAGATTAGACAGGCTCCTAGCTGACTGCCCAGGCAAAAACTAGTAACCTTCTAGAACAAGACGCAAGCAAGACGAACACAACAAGATGACACCGACATATCACAGTGACAACAAGCAATAAACGCCCCTAGACATAAGGCGTACAACTAGCAGCTGTAAGCAGAAAACGACACCAGGTGTTAAGTACAGTACAGTCACAGAGGGAAGAATCCAACAGTAGAGTTTACTATTTCTGCACAGAAAAGCAGGGCTTTTTGTCTTATGTATTCTCGAAAGAAGATTAGACAGACTCCTGGCCGACTGCTCAGGCAGAAACTAGTAACCTCCATCAGGTGTGTCGCAAGAGTGGAACCCTGCCTTTAAAGGGCCCGAGACTCTTGATACGGCACTGGATCCTTTACACAGAAAATACACACAGACATATATGCTAAGGCTACTGAAGGTGTCTATATCACGCCCGACACAAGCAGACCAATCGACATATTATTACAACCCAATGCAACCATAGACGAAAGAGAAACCACGTCTTCTACAGAAGGCGCAAGACAAGGACTCCGACGACGACCATTAAAATTAATGACATGGCAATGTCTAAGACTCATCCGTGATTGATTACTAGCCAATTCTCCATTGATTTTATTAAGCCACGAGTGAATTAGTTATAAGGTAGATCTAATTGAATTATTGCCCTTAGTTTAAGGGCGTTACCCCCTGTGTTGAAATTATAAAAGAATTCAATGTCATTATAATGAATTAACCTCCATATTCATTATACTACCACATCAATGTAAACAATAACAACGTCCTTATGCTCCTGAGTTATCAAGACTACATAGCATTTTTCCAAGGCGAGGGTATTACATTTACATTGTTTGAACAGTAAAATGTTAGTAAACTTTCCACTAAGGGACAAAACCCTTACACTATTGTAAATATACAAGACTAACACCATATTTGTAACTAAAAGTAACAAGGTAACATCATAATCAAATGACCACATATATAAATCACAATGTTTAAACATGACAATGGTTAAAGGCAATAGCATTTAAAGATGACCTCATAATGATAAGAATCATCCTTTTTCAAATGACATGGTAACATCATAGTTAAATGGCACACATATAATAATATCAATGTTTAACATCACAATGTTTTAAAGGTAATAGAATTTAAAGATGACTTCATAACTAGGATAAATAAAGAGAAGAGGAATAATAATGAAAAATTACAACTAGAATAAATAATGAGAAGAGGAATAATACACGTTACAATAATATATAGTTTGTGGATGATGGCGATCAAACCGAGATCAGAATGATTATATTAGTTTGGATAGAAAGAATAATTAATCTGTCATGGTATCACAAGGACTATTTATTTAAAAGCAAGAATCAAATATAAGTAAATATTCCTGAGTTACTTAAGTAAAATAGACGTTGAAATTATGATAGCATGAGATCACGTTTATCAAGATTTAAAAATAAATGGTTAAAAACTTGGTGTCATTACACCAAGGCTAAGATTGATGGGTGGGATCAGATTTGATAACCAATGACATTTTATTTACAATCTTGGGTATGTTATACCCTTACATGGATATTAATTAAAGGCCAGGGACTCGATCCACTAATACCCCGCGTTATAGTTACAGCATCAAATATATATATATAAAGCATAAAAAATTTTCACTTAAAGGATAGAAGGTTATAATAACCACCAACGAGGTTTCATGGGTATGAGTCAATTTAAAGATTTGATTTTAATATCCAATGCTGGGCCATTTAGTGAACCACAAGTCAATACAAAGTTATATAACGATAAAATGAAATACGTAAATATCATGCAATTTCTCCAACTTAAGGCGTTATAGTTCATCCCTAGAATAATGATACATGAACACATAAAAGGTGAACTGGTACAAAGTTTCATATGAGCACATGGTGAATATAATATAAGATTAACGTGGAAAGTTATAATTATTTCAAATAAAATTGGTAATAGCACTTTTATACCAGTGAAGGAAATAATTCCCATTTGATGGTGAAAATCAATGAAATCACCTTTTGAACGAGCACATTGTGATGGTAATATCGTGAAGAATCAGATAAAGAATGTTAAACATTCATATGCGAAAAGTTATTTAAGTAAATTTATATAAGAAAAAAAAAATGTTGATATAACCATACGAATATACTCCGACCACCGTCAATACACACAGTAGGATAAGACGCCCACAGAAAGCACAGATTTGTAGGAAGGCAATAAAAGATTTAAAGGGGTAGGATAAGACGCACCAGGCTGAATGAACGATCAAAACACAAATTAAAATAGGAAAAAACGCAACTGATATATTAATGCCCGGTCAGAATGAACACACGATCTGAACGTAGACCAAAATAGGAAAAAAAACGCAACTGATATATTAATGCCCAGTCTGACCTAAGAACGCCGAGAACGTAACTACACAGACCATTAAAAACAGACCACGCATACAGAGGTACGCCATTAAAATGAAGATCACTTAAAACGTCCATTAAAACGCATTGCCAGAGGATAAACGAATTGCCAGAAGACAACAGATTGCCAGGTTAAAACGATTGATGAGAAATCGTAAGGATACAATCAGAAGGGGGGCAATTTATAATTGCATTTGTTAATTGTGTTTTACCTTGTCATTTAATTACAACCGGTGGCATTACAGCAACCCCATTTACAGATATAAAACGCAACTGTATACAAAACGCCAAACATCACAGTATACAAAAATGCCCAATACAACAGTTACCCATTGTACATAATAAAACGCCCAATATAACAGTTGCAACAATGCCCAATATAACAGTTGAAAAAACTCCCAATAACAGTTGCAAAAACGCCCAATATCACAGTTGCAAAAACACCCAATAACAGTTGCAAAAATGCCCAATATCACAGTTGCAAAAACGCCCAATAACAGTTGCAAAAACGCCCAATATCACAGTTGCAGAAATGCCCAATAAGAGTACATAAAAATGAAATATGATGATGCTCATTCTGAATGAGAGCACAGACCAAACACATAGAGGTAAACGCCAATACATACAAGGAAATCCATTTAAAACGCCCAACACTTCAATGAAGTCCATTTAAAAACGTGCCAGATACATACAATGATTTTTTGACCACAACGATGACAAATTCAGACCAGTTCCAGAATACGAACAATGTCCATCTCAGATAACTTCCCGAATGCAATGATAACTAATAAATCCAATTTTCAGAATGCAAGGATAGAAAATTCAGACCATTAGTAGAATACAACGATGCCAGATTCAGAGAATTTCCAGAATACAATGGTAACTAATACAGACTATTTTCGGCATATTATGACAGCAATTTCAGAACAACTACCCCAACAAAAGATTTCCAGAACAATATCGCCGTAGCATACGAAAATGAACCACAACAGCTGAAGCAACATCTTACATATAATGCATCATAATCGCCTAAGAGAATAACTAGGCAATCTACTCTACCAGAAATAAAATTCATACCGTTGCCTCTCACCCGCTTCTGAGGACGTCTTGCGCTCCGTGCCGCTCCCGCTCGCCGATCGCAGAAAGATCACCGGTACCTCCCAGCCAATCGCTAGGGGTACTCTGCTTCCCCCTTATCCCCCCGAGCCGCAAAGGGGCCACACAAGATCCAGAGATAAGACAAGCTTCTCAGCTCGCCTCCAAGGCTGAGCTACCACTCCAATACAGCTGAGATAAACCCAACTGCTCACAAGCAATCCGTCAAGCCACAATCCGGCAGCATAACGTTACGCTCACCGTTCCTCCTTTCTTCCTTCTTTTCCCCTTCTTTTATAGAATTTCAGACCCACCTACTTTCCTAAATCATTATTAATTAAATTTTTGTTTTTATGGAAAACCTCTA
>JASDQU010316898.1:1337-13310 GCA_032191745.1 Picea mariana | reverse complement strand
TCAGGAATTCAGGCCACTGATCCCTCTGAAGAAAAAAGATAGGTTTACTTCATTAAAGGTCATACGGATGACAAAAATAATGTGTAACAGGGGGGGCTGAATTAGTATGGGCACTTTTACCACTTTTAACCACAATATATGTTCTTCAAATTTATCAACATTATTCAACAGTTTATCATCAATGTATCATCTATGATTGCATTAAATATATCATGAGCATATAATCATAAGAAACATCACATAAACAACATCACATCGAATACACAATACACTAGTATTTACATGGAAACCGAAATGGGAGAAAACCATGGAATGTTTTCTTAGATATATCAAGAATTCATTCATAGGAAGAACCAAGTTCCAAATTCTCTAGCTGCAACTAGAAGGATGCTACAACCCCCTATTCTCAGGACCCAACCCAAAGGAATATAAAAATCCTTGAATTCTATGGCTCCAACCAGAAGGAGGCTACAACACTATGATTCTCAGGCTCCAACCTGAAGGAAGCTCCAACTCCCTGATTCTTCGGCACCAACTGGAAGGAGGATACAAACCCCTTTCCTTGCCCCATCCTGCTGTCCTGAAATATAAGTGTAGACCAAACTGTGACTACCACAATCACTGCCACTATCAACTTGTCATTGTATCCAACCTATCATGGTATCCAACCTATCAAATCAACCTGTCACTGCAAATTTTTCACATCAACCTATCATATCAAACAATCATTGGTCAACTTTTCCAACCTATCACTATCACCCTATCACCGTCAACATGTCACTGATCAACCTTTCCATCATGTCACTATCACAGATACTCAACCAGATCCTCTCACATGGATCATATACCAAGAACACCTCTCAACTAGATGTCCAACATCCCCAACACATGCCTCTACCAAGCATGTACCAATATTACAAACATATCATCAAAAAATATGTGTCTCGACCATGTACTAAAGCATCTACCAAAACATCAACCTATAACATACCAAGTATCAACCGTGTACCACAACCGATACCACAAAAAGTGCATCAATTGTGCACCAACACCTATACCATGTACATCAACACCATACCATGTACCAATATTGTACCATACCATGTATCAACCATGTACCATAACATGTATAAACCATGTACATAAACACATGTATCATACCATGTAACAATGTATCTCAACCATATAACATATCACTCAATCATACCATACACCATGTACCATCAGATATACAAAACAAGTACTATCAATGGTGTACCTCAACCAAGTACCAATATCGCCAAGAGATATATCTCATACATGTGTTTCCATATACCAAGTGTATTCCTCAACAATGTTTCAATATCAATGATATGCCTCTAACATAAAAAACATACACCATGTGCCAATTTTTCAAGAATATACCAAGGAAAATCCTCAAACATGTACCATAGCATCATCACCATGTAACCAAACTAGATACCAAGATAGCCACTAATTCTTCTAATCAATGTGTCATAACATCACCAAGGTGTACCATACCATGTATCATCACCACTATGCATGTGCCATAATAACATGAGCATGAGCCTAAAAACTAACACATAAGCATACATATTATCATATAGTTGACTTGATACACAGTAAAACTGACCTGTAACTTTTCCTCGGACCTCAGATACCTTGTACTAGCATTCTCCCCAATTTATCTTAGCCTCGAGGGACTAAGAACTAGTGTCTAGCGGTGCCTCGCATGACAATCCCTAGACAACCCATGAGGGCCTCGCATGATGTCCTCAATATGACCCACAAAGGCCTGCTTAATTAGGTTTACATAAAAACCCTAGCACTCTATAGCTTCGAAACTTTCACTCGTTCTTCTCACTTTCTCCGCTGCCTCAGACTTGACATCAGATTCACCAATAGACCAAAATATTAGACCATAATATTCTCACAAGATATATATTCAAGGTATGTGTATATACTTATGAGAGACTTATTGAGGTGTATTTATACTCTTTCTTAGATATCTCTCTCCTTAATTGTAGGGCTTCTAGTACTTTCTTGTTACAACCACTTTACCCTTTCATTAATTGACAAGTAACCAATTAGGGGATTATTAACCATTCTTTGGGGCTTCGAACTTCATGAGGCCATAATTCCTCAACCGTGAGGAACCACGTGGCATGCCACCTTTCACCGGAAATAGAATGACAAGTAATATCCATCTATGAGTGCCTTACCTACATTTACATTGTCCTTCATGTCCATATTCCTCAACCAACTTTGAGTCCCATAAAAACACCTTTGAGGCTTCATGTAGACTTCATCAAATGCACCCATCATGTTTGCTAAAATCAACCACTCTTGCTGACATGAATGACAACTAACTCACCATCAATATCAGACACATATCTAGGGCTTCTGGACTTCTCCGAGGGTTGACATAAATGACAATCAACTGTCCAAACCAACTATCCAACAATCTCTCCCTTTGGCATTGATGGCAACACTAATGGCATGCATTGATGGAAACACTCATTCTCATATGCATACTCATGCTCAATATCCCCTTGTATCCATGCCATTTCTCTTATCTCTCCCCCTTTGACATCAATAGAAAAGGGTGTCTCTCCTTGGGGTTCCTCCCCCTATCTTCATGCATCTGTTCTTTCTCTTTGTTTCCATGCCTTTGTTATTTCTCTTCACATGTTTCTTTCTAAGGTCCTCTTTTCTTTTAATAACTAAGAATGACTCCCTTGAAAGTATACCTTCTCTAAATAATCCATCTCTGACTTCATGTTCTTGACTCTTGCTCTTGTGATCTTTCTCTTTCTCTCCCTTTGACATCATGGGAAAAAGGATAACCCACCCTATCGGTATGTCTCCCCATGTCTGTATGTTGTTGATCTTCCTTTCTAGATCTGTTTCTCTGATGGTTTCTCTTCCCTTGAATTCTCTATAGGATGTCATGTGGATCAATGTAGGGCTACCTGTAAATGTTTCATTTCCTCTCTTCAACTGCGTGCTTATTTTCCATCGGTGCTTCCTCCTAAAATTCATTGACATATATAAAGATCATTCATTACTTGATTTCTTCATTCACTTTTCATGTTCACTTGACCATATTGTTCAATGATTTCCTTCTAATGATATAGATTCTACTGACAGTTTATTTGTGCCTTTCACTGCTTTCCTTTCTATGACCAACTAATTCCAACTATCAATGGATTCCACTAATTCCACTAATTTCAATTGTAAATACATTGCTATGCATATTCTCTTACCTGTGTCTTCTATACCTACTAAGCATATCATAAATCCTTCTTTCTCCATATGTCACAAGATATCCATAGATTTGCTACTCAACTTTCCACAATGTTGACCTATCTATCATTGTACTGTTCTGAAGAATTCTATGATGTAATTGATCATCACATATTCCTTCTCTTTAACTGAATCAAGTGTGTCCACTGATATGATCTCTCTGCACATCAGAATCTACATGTATAGAACAATATTTACTGAATATGTCCATGCTTGAACATATATGTGAAATCCACCATACATGAATGACTACTAGAAAACTGTGCCATTGATATTCTACACAATTGTTCATTGGTGCCTGCATGGGAACACTGCTTCTAATCGATCAATCTATCATTTTGTACTTCTTCTATCTGACTACTCTGAATTTATCTTTGCAAACACTTCAAGATGCTCAAAAGATGGTTCCTTGATTTGTAGTATCTATTGCATAAAATCCCCCTATACAATATTCATATTTACCGGGAGTCTCCAAGTCGAATGGCTTCGAACAATGGAGGAATCTTCCCTAATGAGAAATAATATTCCTCTTCATTTGTAGACTTATCTCTCTGAATTCCGAGTTCTTCATTTTTGTTTGTGGATTCATTATGATCTTGCACTACAATTCCTTAGAGTACAATCTCTTGGGCTTGTTCTTTATTCACCTACCCTTCATTTCTTTCTCACACTACTTCAAATCCTGCGATCTCTAGGACCTGTTCTTTATTCACCTTTTCTTATTGTGTTTCTTTTCTTCTCCAAACCTTTGTGTATTTGACATCAATGTTTTCTTTCATGGAGGGAATTATCATGCTTATGCAATGCTGAAATTTGTGACCATAATTGTGGCATTTGTAACATTCAATGTTGTGGGGAGCCGCATAGGTATTTATTGTCTAAACAATTCTTCCATATGCTCTAAAATATACAACGTTCTATCCAAATTTAGTACAAATAAAAAAATGAACATAAAATAAACTTTAATACATGGGAGTGAATTATCCTCTTTCCAGTGCAATCCTTCTGAATTCATGCCTTGGTTGATCACGATCTTCTCTTATGTTGATTCCTTCATCAAGATTGAAGCTTCTTTGTTGTTTGAATGTAGAGGTTCTTCTTTTATATCCATCTCTTCTGTAATATTCTTCTTGAGTATTCTACACTTCTGGAATGTTCTCCTTTAGGGGATTGCATTCTTCCTTCTTCATAGAACCTTTGATGACTTCTACATAGCTCTTAGGCTTCTCTTCATTTTTCCCTTCCGTTAACTTGTAAAGTTTCTCTTCAAATTTCCTTATTGATGATGTGGATGTTTCTTTGTCTCCAACATTCTTGCTAAGCTTGATTATTTTAACTCTCAATGTGACAAATTCTTGTTCAAGCTTCTCAACCTCTTCTTCTTTCTTCATCATATGAATATTCATGACTTCTTTTGTTCTCGTTACTTCTTCAAGTTGGGTCTTCAAAGTGATTATTTCTTCTTCAAGTATTATTTCTTCTTGACCAAATTTTTCTTCAAGATGGTTTAAATCATGAGTTCATTCCTTGAGATGATCTGTCAAAATATTCTCTCTCTTTTCTACTTCATCTTTTTGTTCTATTATTTTGAATTCTAAACACTGCTTCTCTTCCATCTAACTTTTGTATGTTTCTTCAATCTTTCTATCTTATTCTACTTCGAATTTTAGGCTCGTAATCATTTTTTGGACTTCTTCAGGGCTTCGAAAACCTTCCTTTAGATTGATCAATTATTTCTTGAGGGACTTGTTTTCCTCTCTTTCTTTCTTCAATTCATCCAAAGCACTGATCAATTCTGCTTCAAGATCTACTATGCCTTCTTCACAATCTTCTTCTTCTTCTCAATCTATCTAACATGATGAACATATTTCTTCTTTTTATATACATGCATATTCCTTAGCATTCTCTAGCTCTATGATGGGAGAAAAGTAGATATTATGTATCTTATCCCAAATTTCTTTAACTAATCAACATTTTCCCACTTTGTCTTTTATTGAATTAGGTAATCCTTCCAAGATAAAATTCATTACTATTTTGTTGTTCTTTTTAAATTCCTTCTTGGCTACAGTCTTTAGAGGTTTCTTTGTATCAGTGTACCCTATAACAATTGAGTGTCTAATATCATACCCATGTGCCTGTAAAAATGTTTTCATATTGCAACTCTACATTTCATACTTCGTAACATATAACCATTAAACTATGGTATTCCATTATTATACAACTTGTTTCTCTCCATGATCTACCTTCTAGTGGTTAAACGGTTTCCTGAAGGAACCGGCTCTGACACCAATTGTTGGAATACTGAACGAGGGGGGGGGGTGAATCAATATGTGCACTTTTACCACTTTTAACCACAATATATGTTCTTCAAATTTATCAACAATATTCATCAATTTATCATCAATGTATCATCTATGATTACATTCAATATATCATGAGCATATAATCATAAGCAACAACACATCAACAACATCACATCAAATACATAATACACTGGTATTTACGTGGAAAACCAAATGGGAGAAAACCACAGAATGCTTTCTTAAATATATCAAGAATTCATTCATAGGAGGCACCAACTTCCAAATTCTTCAGCTGCAACTGGGAGGAGGCTCCAACCCCCTATTCTCAGGCTCCATCCTGAAGGAAGATACAACTCCTTGAATTTTATGGCTCCAACCAAAAGGAGGCTAAAACCCCGTGATTCTCAGGCTCCAACTTGAAGGAAGCTCAAACATTCTGATTCTCTAGAACCAACCAGAAGTAGTCTACAACCCCCTTTCCTTGCCCCATCTTGTCGCCCTGAAATATAAGTGTAGACCAAACTGTCACTACCACAATCATTGCCATTTTTAACCTATCACTATCAACCTATCACTGTATCCAACCTGTCACTATATACAACCTATCACATCAACATGTCACTATCAATCTGTCACTTTCAACCTATCACTAATCAACCTGTCCAACCTTTCACTGTCACCCTTTCACTAGATTTCTAACATTACCAACGCGTGCCTCTACCAAGCATGTAACCAAATCACCAACATATCACCACAGGATGTGTGTCTCAACCATGTATCGAAGCATGTACCAAACCATCAACATGTACCATACCAAGAATCAATCGTGTACCACAACCTATACCACATCAATTGCATCAACCATGCACCAACACATGTACCATGTACATCAACATCATACCATGTACCAATCACATACCATACCATGTATCAACCATTAAACCATGTACATCAACACCTGTACCATACTATGTACCAACACTCTATCTCAACAATATAACATATCACTCAATCATACCATACACCATGTACCATAAAATATACAAAGAAATTACTATCAATGGTGTACCTCAACCAAGTACCAATATCACCAAGAGATATATCTCATACATGTGTTTCCATATACCAAGTGTATTCCTAAAAAATGTGTCAATATCAATGATAGGTCTCTAACATAAAAACCATACACCATGTGCCAATGCTTCAAGAGTATACCAAGAAAAAGCCTCAAACATGTACCGTAGCATCATCACCATGTAACCAAACTAGATACCAATATAGCCACTAATTCTTCTAATCAATGTACCATAACATCACCAAGGTGTACCATACCATGTATCATCACCATTATGCATGTTCCATAACAACATAAGTATAAGCCTAAAAAATAATACATAAGCATACTTATGATGTTGTAGTTGACTTGATACATCGTAACAATGACCTGTAACTTTTCCTTAGACCTCAACAACATGGCACTAGCATTCTCCCCAATTTATCTTAGCCTCGCAGAACTAAGAACTAGTATCTAGAAGGGCCTCGCATGACGAGACCTAGACAAGCCATGAGGGCCTCACGTGACACCCTCAAGCTAACCCTCGATGGCCTATCAAGAAATGAGAAACACTTCCACACTAAACCTAGCAAAGGAGAATAAAAATTTAATCAAGAATGTAAATTACAAAGAAATCACATGGTACACAAATATTTTACCCTGGAAAAACAAACCCGGGAAAACCAACATTCCTTGAGAGTTCTTCTCTCTTTTTTTCTTATTCAATATGAATAAAAGGTTACATGTCTAACCTTGGTCCACACCTAAGACACAATTGACATCATACCCTCGTTCCTATGGAAGAAAAACCCTATAGCCAATCCATCTTACATCTACATGACCAACAACCTATGATCCATTCATTCATTAGCCTTTATGGCCTTACAACACGCCTCTTTATAAGATTTACAATAGGAAAACCCTAAATACTTGGTGCCCAAAAATGGTTACAGATCATGCAGATCATTGGTTACAAATCCCATGAATCTCATGATTCTATTACAGTTGACTCCAAGTGATATTATCAGTCAACTATTGTTCGTCCTTCATTCAGTCTTCAGTCAGTCACCACATGTCTGCCTATCGACCTCTTGTTGATTGACCTCTTCGACTTGTTGTCAATGCAGTTACCATGTCAAACTACCTTGACCTTTGACTTCAAATTTAACTGGTCAACTAACCTTGACCTTCGACTTGTTTTTGATCCACCTCGACTTCGACCGTCAAATGATTCACCTCAACTAGACTTTCAATGCAAAGAATATAACAACCCAATATTCACCCAATTGTTGTCTTATTTTCTGAAATAGGAGATTCCTGAACTTTCATTTATAGGCTCAGGGAAGAAATCCCCATTTCCTCTCTGCACCAAGTGTTATGAGGAAAATCTCTCTATGGCTAGGGGTAAACAACAAAAAATGAAAATCACTGTAGAAATAAACTCTATTCTCAAGTATTTTATCTAAAAAAATATGCTAGCAAGACAAGATAAAAGGCCTACCTTGTCCAGACGTTTGATGAAGTCCATCATTGAGCACTTGACCCAAAGAAATATACCTACAACTAGTCCTCAACAACCATGTAAAGAAAGCATATGGTGATAATATATGATGTTAGCACATTCAATAGCATAATCCATTAACATACATAACAAATACGCCCATGGAATAATAATTCAAATATTTGCAAGATATCAATTGGACGGGAAAAGAGTATTTCTATTGATATATGATCAACATAAGTGAATAATTTACAGACTTTCATGTCTGCATGGTTCAAAACTAAGAAACTAAGTTCCTTCCAGTTGGGCCTCCACCACTTCAATCCTCCACCAAAGGAAATCTCATAGAAGAGAGACAATGAAGTTCTCAATCAACAAGGGAAGAGCTTGGGGGTTGAACACTGCGTTCAGACTTAAAGGAAAAAGGGATGTTGTAACATCCTTGTTTCCCCCCAGTTTGTAAATAATCATAAAATAGGATTACCATGCTAAGGCATGTGGACAGTGTAAATGTATTATTGTTTGAGTTTCCAATAACTGAATGTGGGGATGAAGCCTTGAATGTACTGGCCATGATATCACTAGAGGAAAGACTGAGAAAATTATAAGAGAGGGTTCATTATATCAAATAACCCCAAATTTTCCTTGATGGGGATAATAAATCTCCTTCAGATCCCAAGGAGAGAAATCAATTAAAGAAGAAAGTAGCAGTGGTTAAATTATCAACCACCCACATGAATGGAAGCATGGTCTAGTTGCAAAATGTCATCCTGAAGTACCATAGAGACCTGCATACCCAAGCTTCCTTCTGACAGAAGGAACATGATAGGTCGAAAACCTTCCAAAAGAAGGAAGGTGAGATACATCCACAAGGAAAACTAGAGGAGAGTGCAAGCTCGTAAGGGATATGCATGGACCTCTCCAGCGGATAAGGAATAGAAGGTCGCGAGCTTGATGCTGAGTGAACATCTGATAAACCTTACCCAGGGCCATAATAGAGACAAAAATATCTGAAAGTTTGCAGAGAACAAAACCCGAGCAGAAGCTGAAATAGAGAAACAATCCTTGAGAACTGCGAGAGTTCCTTGGTGATAGCATGGCTTGGCACAGGGGTGGCCAGAGTGCTAAGAATGAATGCCTCTGAGCCTATGGTTGGGTGTAAGGATGAACACCCATAGTCAGTTAGTTGGCTACCATTTGTAATAGATAAGTAATCGCATATCTTGTGTATATAAGTGGTATTGTGAGTTAAAGTTGGATATCCCATGAATGTTGCAAGGATGGTTATGTTTGCTTATTGATTTATACCGTATTCCTTCTTTTGTGTCTGCTTAACTTTGTAATTAGGCAAGTAGGAAATTATATGGATTGGACATGTTTTATAATCGTAAATACTTGCATCCTGTGGTGGCTTAGACTAGAGCCATGAAATGTGAGTTCGTCAATCTTGGACATAGTTTCATGTATGCATGTCGACCCTCCTGGTCACTCTGAGTCCCTTGGAGGATAGAATCTGCTAAGCTCAAGAGAGGTAATGCAGATATGCACAAGCTCTCTATGAGGTAAGTAGAGACTGAGAACCACTTAAGTCTATACTTGATGAATGAGCGCCAGGGGTGCGCAAAAGATTCTTCTAAGAGTTAAGTCCAAGAGAAAAGAGCACAAAGCTCTTAAGTCCTTCATAACTAATGAAGCTTAGGAAGGATAGTGAGATTCGGGTATCAAAAGGGAAGGCTCATTTGTTCGGATGAAAAATGAACGCAAAACTATTCGGGAAGAGCCAAGTTTCATTGTGACCATTGGATATGGAAAGGAATGTGAGAGTTAACCCCTTGAGTCCTTCAAACTTCGCGAGTTCGATGAACTATGAGTTCGTCATAAGGGAAGTAAAAATTCCCAAAGTCCCAAAGTCCTGAAGTTAATCTGGACCCTGGATCCAAGGATCTATCAGGACCCACCTTGACCATCGGATCTGTGAGTTCAGAGTTAATGCGATGGGAGAATCACGTATTGGTGTGACTAAACCTCTGAAAGCTGAAGTCCCAAAGATAATCTGGACCGTGGATCTTTGGATCCATTGGGATCCTTATCGACCGTCTGATCTATGATATTCAGAGTCCATGCTTCGGGAGAATCATGTGTTGGAGTGACCAAAACCTCGAAGGCGAAGTTACATAGAATTTAGGAGATGCTCACAAAGTTACCGAACACTCTGCATCTCAGTAAGGAGTGCTTCAGGGAAAGTTTCCAGGAGGGCACAAATATCCCTTTGAGGAATAGAAGGGCAAAATACCTTTGAGGTTTGAGTAGTTGAAGCTCAGAAGAGATAGTTCCAAGAGGGCACAAGAGTTGGAATTATTCCAACTCCTGAAGCCTAGAGAGCCAGAGATCTAAAGTAAATCTCAATCGTCAGATCAAAAGGGACACATGGTAGAGATCCATTGTCTTTGGGTGAAAGTAAAATTTGAGATTTGATGTTCCCGAGTCTCAGAGAGCCGAAGGATATCTGAACCGTCAGATCCAGAGGGACATGTGATGACATATCGTAGACTTTGGATAAATCACTTCGAGAGTTTCAGATTGAGATTCGAAACTCTCGAAGCCCGAAGTGCCAAAGGGCCAAAGCGCCAAAGTGCCAAAGGGTCGAAGTGCCGAAGGGCTGAAGCGCTGAAGGGTCAAAGCCTCGAAGTGCCAAAGGGCTGAAGCAATGAAGGGCCGAAGCATCAAAGAGATGAAGAGATCTATACCGTTAGATCCAGAGGACATGTGGCATGAATCTGTGGATTCTGAGTAAAGACCTGAAGTAAACATCAACCATCGGATCGTCTAAACTAGATCTGAACCATCAAATCTAGAGGAAAAGTGGCATGAATCTGTGGATTCCTGGTAAAGACCCGAAGCAAACGTCAATTTTCAGATCATCTGAAGTATATCTGAACCATCAAATACAGAGGATAGGTGGCGTGAATCTGTGGATTCTGGGTAAAGACCCAAAGTAAACATTGATCGTCGGATCATCTGAAGTAGATCTGAACCATCAGATCCAGAGGAGAGGTGGTGTGAATCTGTGGATTTCGAGTAAAGACCCGAAGTAATTTTCAACTGTCCGATTGAAGAAGACACGCGAAAGAAATCCACATAATTCGAAGGGAGTGAAATTTGAGATTTAAGATTTTCGAAGTCTGGAAATACGAAGCGATGAGAGTTGTCGATGTAAAGGTGGACACATGACGTGATATATATAAATTCAGAAGAAAAGAGAGGAGGAAAAGATCCGAAGACCTGGAGGAGATCTCGGTCATTGTTCGAGGAGGGATTTGAAGGATCATTGATCTATTTGAGGAGGACAAAGTCTCGAAGCGGGACCAGAACCATCGATTGAGGAGGATGCATGGCAGACGATCTACTGTTTCATAGAAAACTCTCCAGAATAAATTAGAGTTTGAGAACTAAAACTCCCAAAGTCTGATCTCATGGAGAAGATCGTAGATGCACATCTAAAGGGACAGGTGTCAGTAGATCTTCCATTTCAAAAGATTGTCATACGGAGAAAATTAAAGATTTGAGAGTTGAAAACTCTGAAACCCAAATCGTGAAACAAATCATGTATGTTGATTTGAAAGGGTTAGATCTGATCCATAGGATTGAAAGGGATAGATCTGAGTTGTCAGTTTAGAAGTACCATCAATATCATGAGACTAAAGGTCACGTTGCATTGCAGGGATAGAAGGTGCTCGAACTTTAAAAAGTTGAGGGCAGGCCACAATCGAGACCATGGTATTGACAAAAGTACATGTGGTGGCTCGTTG
>JASDQU010316892.1:2962-13310 GCA_032191745.1 Picea mariana | reverse complement strand
TATGCTCAAGTTATGGCAATCTGTTCGTTTTGCCAAACATGCAAAAAATGATGATTGTACAGTCCATACAGTGTCACGTGGCAGTTGATTATACAGGTCGTATGGTTGTACAGCTAACGTCGCAGGAACAGTTGGAAGCTTTGGGAGGTGACTGGGCGTACGGACGTTGACGTTGACCAATCAGGGAGTGACACATGTCACCCTTGCAGTTGTGATACATGGCACGTCCGTACGGCGACACGTGGCACATCCATATGGCGACATGTGGCAGGGTACGGTCAGCTGGCAGGGTAGTTGATGTGGCAGAAAAGTGGACCATTGGGAGACTGACACATGGCTTTGTTCTCCTCAAATGGAGTGGTGCCACGTGGCCCAGACATGGGCTGCCACATGGCACCCATTGGTTGGTCATTCATTGGTTTAAGTTTATGGCAAAATTGTTAGAGTGCAACGGATTCGAACTATGAACCTCCATGGGTGAATGACTTGGCAGGTTCGGTTCTACCAAGCCACCTGCCATTGGTACTTGATTGTTATATGGTTTCGTTAATATGTATATTGCAATATATATTAAATGGACGGAGTAAAGGGTTGGGGCTAGGCCCCATCCCCCCTATGGAAAACATGCCATGTGACCTTGTCTGACATGACCTGCCCCATATGTGTTTGCACGCAGTGATAACTTTCCCAGCCCCACGGTTCTCGCTACTTGCCTCCATAGGACCCGGTTGTTTTTTGTTAGCGCGGAGATAAGGGGGTTAGCCCCTGTCAGTCAGGCTAGCCCACCGACCAGGGGATAAACCTAGAACTACTTTGGTTTGGAGCACGCAAAATTTTAAGGTCTGGCCACATGGCCACCACCATATAGTCAGGTGCCAAAGCAGCTAAGGGGCGAGCGTGCTAGGGATATGCACAAGGCCACATGGGATGCGCCCATATGACCAGGAGCCGGCCAAAAGGGGGTTGTGCCCTATATTTCTCAGAAAGTGGGTTTTAAAACTTTAATATAAAGATTTTAATTGGGTTTTCAGTAGATTTGAGGGATTTTGGCCTTTTGGGGGGATATTGGGCCCTTTTTTAGGCCAAATCTTGGGAGGAAGTTGGGAGATGGTTACCGACTTCAAATCTATATAAACTAGGCCTTCTTGAGGCCATGGGAGGACATTCAGAGCAGGTTTATGCTGAAGATTTGCCAAGCCAAATCCATTTTTATGCAGGGAAGTTGTTGAGGAGCGCACCTTTGCAGGCCATTTATGATCATCCAATTTGAGTGTCGTTTCTTCTGTTGGGTTCTAGAGATCTGGTAGAACAAGACCAAATCAATTTTGTAGCCTTTTGGCATTGCTTTGATTTACTTATTGAGCTTTGAACAGAAATAAGAAAGCCTCACCCACTTAGACAAAGGCTCGGAGACGTAGGCAAGATTGTCGAACTCCGTTATCACATTGGTGTTTATGGTTTGTTGTTGTTTATGCTTCATTTCAGATCTGTATATGTGTATATGGTTGTTATAATTCTTCTATACTTCTTCCTCTTTCTTTAAGCTTCCTAATTGGTTAATTAACACATGCTTGATAACTCAACCAAAGTCATATAAAAGATCTTTTTGGATCAAGTGGTATAAGAGCCAGTTGACGTTTGGATTTGATTTTTGCATTTTAACTAGGGAAAAACTACATCATGGTGAAGGTGATCTTGTTGAAGAGAATCCATTGATTGGATTGAGAAAGATAACTTCTCAAAGAGAGAAGATGGCATCGGAAGAGGGACTTTCTCAAGATGAGAAAGAGTTTCAAAAAACTTTATTCGCCATGTCGGAGATGATGAAGGTTTTGTATGAGATTACTTGGAACGGAAGCGATTGAATCTGGGTGAATCTTCAAAGGGAAAAATTGAAGAAGGAGAGGATCCTCCTCAGATTCCTCCTTCACCTCCATCATCACCTTCTTCTTCTCCTTGTTCATCAAGTTCAAGTTCCAAATCTAATGCAAAGAAACATGTCCATAAACATAAGAATGAAATGCCACTATTATAACTTGATGTTAAATTCAAATTACCCATATATGATGGTGAAGTTAATGTAGAGAGACTTGACAATTGGATCAGGCAGATCGAGGTTTATTGCAGTGTGCAACAGATCAAATATGATGCCACACAAATCAAGTTGGCATCATTGAGACTTGCAGGCACAACACTCATCTGGTGGCAAAGCAAGTTGCAAAATGGCACGCAACAAGTGGATAATGTATTTCCATCATGGGAAAGTTTCATTTCTGCACTTAGAAAGCAATTCTATCCTTTGGGTTATAAAGAGAAAACATTAATTGAATGGCAAGCTTTAAAACTAAGAAAAGGACAAACAGTGCAAGAGTATACAGATGGCTTTCGCAAAATGGCATTGATGTTAGATATTCTTTTACATACCCAAGAAACTATTATGAAGTATATAAGAGGTTTACCTAGACATATTCAAAATATTGTATTCATGTTTGGACCAACTAATCTTGATGAGGTTTATGTTCAAGCGACATACATTGAAGTAGGGAAAACATGTGTTGGGGTATCGGGGGAATCGTTTTCAAGGAAAGAGAACAAGAGGAAGTCAAATGGCAAGAAGTCAAATGCAGTGACGAGAAAGGAAGAGAAGCCCTCTTGTAAGAATTGAAAGAAAGAGGGGCACGATGAGGACCGTTGTTGGCAATTGCATCCCGAGAAGAGGCCAAAGTGGTTCAAGGAAGAGAAGGGGAGGCAAACAGTTGCAATGAAAACTCGACCCACAGAATTGGGATCAGATTCAGGTGATGAATCTAAAGTCTCATTGGTTGGTATGACAAGTAAAATTGGTGAAGGAATTGATTGTAGAAGTAACTTGTTTCACATCGGGGTCATCATGCGATACACTAAGGTTGACACATTGATAGATAGTGGATCCCAATCTAACTTAATTTCTGAGGAATTGGTTAAGCAATTGGGATTAAAAACACATATGCACCATAATCCCTACGCACTTAAATGGATAAGCAACAATCATCAAATGCACATAACAAAGCAGTGCACATTAAAATTTGCAATTTCATCTAAGTATGTGGACGAGGTAACATGTGATGTGGTGCCACTAAGTGAATGTGAAATGGTGTTAGGCAGTCCATACTTGTATGATCGTAAATCAATCTTTTACAGGACAAAGAATCAATATCATTTAACCAAAGCAGGTCAAGAATATGTGGTTCATGCTCATAATTTAAAGGAAAATAAAACTCTTCAAACAATGGAACAATTAAAGAAGGCAGTTCAGGCAAGCAACACACCTATAATTGTTTCAAATCAAATATTGGATCTTAAGCAAGAACGGGAGATGATTGTAGAATGGAAAATCAATCACAGTTTGCTTCAAGATAAGCCCATGTGGTGCAAATATTACAAACATATCAGCTCATTTTCAGTCATATTTTTTATGCTATCATTAGTAACGTTGTCTACATGGATGATATTGGCTAAAGTAAGATGTAACAGGGAACAAATGGCTAACAATATGTTGTCGGTTGTCATGATTGTGTCACAGTTGATCTTGATGAGACGGGTGCACATGACAGAGTTCAAAGATAGAGAACAAGTTGGATGGCCCATCCCAACCTTAATGATTGTTCAGTAACCTTTTGGGGACCAAAAGGTCCTTTAGTGGGGAGGTGTGATCCAGAATTAGATCCAGGAGCTTGATGGGGCTCATAAAGGCCTAAAAATCAAATTTCTCAGAATGGCTTCAAAATTGACGTGTGTGTAGGCCTCATCGATACGACCCCAACACAACTTGAACGGGCTCAAACGGAAATCGTATGCTCAAGTTATGGCGATCTGTTCATTTTTCCAAACATGCAAAAAATGATGATTGTACAGTCCATACAGTGCCACGTGGCAACTGACTATACAAGTCGTACGGTCGTACAGATGACGTGGCAGGAACAATTAGCAACTTCGAGAGGTGACACGTGGCAGGTTGACTGGGCGTATAGAAGTTGGCGTGGACAGGTACAGGGGACCAATCAGGGAGTGACACATGTCACCCTTGTAGTGGTGACACGTGGCACATCTGTACAGCGACATGTGGCAGGGTACGATTAGCTGACAGGGAAGTTGATGTTGCAGACAAGTGGGCCATTGGGAGACTGACACATGGCTTTGTTCTCGAAAAATGGAGCAGTGCCACATGGCCCAGACATGTGTTGCCACATGGCACCCATTGGTTGGTCATTCGTTGGTTTAAGTTTATGGCAAAATTATTGGAGCGTAGCAGATTTGAACTTTGAACCTCTGCAGGCGAATGACTTGGTAGGGTCGGGTCTACCAGCCCGCCTGCCATTGGTACTTGATTGTTATATGGTTTCATTAATATATATGTTGCAATATATATTAAATGGTCGGAGTAAAGGGCTGGGGCCAGGCCCCAGCCCCCCGACGAAAAACATGCCATGTGACTTCGTCTGACGTGACCTGCCCCATATGTGTTTGTGTGCAGTGATAACTTTCCCAGCCCCACGGTTCTCGCTACCTGCCTCCATAGGACCTGGTTGTTGTTTGTTAGCGCGGAGATAAGGGGGTTATCTCCGGTCAGTCTGGCTAGCCTACCGACCAGGGGATAAACCTGGAACTACTTTGGTTTGGAGCGCGCGAAAGTTTAAGGTCTGGCCACATGGCCACCACCATATAGCCAGGTGCCAAAGTAGCTAAGGGGCCAGTGCACCAGGGATATGCGCAAGGCCAAATGGGATGCGCCCATACGACCAGGGGCCAGCCAAAAGGGGGTTGCACCCTATGTTTCTTAGAAAGTGGGTTTTAAATCTTTAATATAAATATTTTAATTGGATTTTCAGCAGATTTGAGGGATTTTGGCCTTTTGGGGGGGATATTGGGCTCTTTTTGAGGCCAGATCTTGGGAGGAAGTTGGGAGATGGTTACCAACTTCAGATCTATATAAATCAGGCCTTCTTGAGGCCATGGGAGGACATTCATAGTAGGTTTATGCTGAAGATTTTCCAAGCCAAAGCCATTTTTATGCAAGGAAGTTGTTGAGGAGCGCGCCTTTGCGGGCCATTTCTGGGAGCTTCGGTCATCCGATTTGAGTGTCGTTTCTTATGTTGGGTTCTAGAGATCTGGTAGAACAAGACCAGATTATTTTTGTAACCTTTTGGCACTGTTGTGATGTACTTATTGATTTGAACAGAAATAAGAAAGCCTCACCCACTGAGAGAAAGGCCTGGAGATGTAGGTGAGATTGTTGAACTTCATTATCACATTGGTGTTTATGGTTTGTTGTTGTTTATGATTCATTTCAGATATGTATATGTGTATATGGTTGTTATAATTCTTCTATACTTCTTCATCTTTCTTTAAGCTTCCTAATTGGTTAATTAACACATGCTTAATCTCAACCAAAGTCATATAAAAGATCTTTTCGGATCATATATATATATATATATATATATATATATATATATATATATATATTAGCATTAAATTATGCTCGTTGTCATCTCCATGCAGAGAGCTATAGGATGACTTATTGTCACACATCACATATATTGTATATCCAAACATTTGCACTAAGGATCTCTACTTATCCTAAAATAGCGTATCCAACAATGACTATGTCTCCATAATTTGGTGCAAAGGGATGTTGTTAAAATGTGTAGCGTTAAAAAATATTGTTATTTTTGTGGATTTTCACATAACACTAGAAAGAATTGGGAATTTCCAAACAAAATACTAGACTTAGAGAAGACGAGCACAAAAAAGTCATAAAAAATTAATTTGTAAAAGAACAATTTGATGGGCAGAAGTGCAAGGAAAATTCCAGCATTTCTCATGTTGTTTAAGTTGAGGACAAGCAACAAGATACAATCATTGGATATTCCTATGTAGGATATAAACATGATGTCAACAATCTAGTAATCAAAATGCATTGCAAAAAAAATCAAAGAAACACTAGGGGGAAAATTCCCATTGATCTACTAAGTTTCAAAAACACATGATGTTCTGGGTCAATTGAAAGATACCCAAAACCCTTGGGGAAAAGTTCCACCATGAACAAAACTTAGATCATAATGGAATTATGATGAGGATCAAATTTTTAACTCCATTATGAATATAATATTTGCAAGAAAGGGGTTCTTTTGAGTGCTAGTTATAGTACAACGTATAAAACAAGCCAAAGACAACATTCAAATATTGAATTGAAAGAGACCACATCATGTGTAATAGTGTGAAATGAAAACTCTGCCAATTGAGATTGTTACCTAAAGGTGTATTTGGTGCTTACCTCGATCAATGATCCTTATCAATTCTCAAAGAAATTGTCTTTGGTTGCTTCCTCCAAGGAGATTCAAGAGTCTTCATGGAATCTACTCTAGTAGGCATGGATGTTTCTTCCACCATTGTTTCTTTTTCCTCACAATATATTAATGCTATGTATATCATCTATGGGTGTTCTTTTGAAAAAGAATCCTTCTTCGAAGATCTATGAGGGTTTCAATTTCTACCAAAGTGGTGATGCTCAATGGCTCCATTCCACCAAGTAGGCCTACAAATGAATGACTCTTTGGCGTCCCCAATAGACTTCTGGGATTTTGAAGATGATCCATTGTTGTGTTTAGTGTAAGAGACACAAAGCATGTTTGATATTAAAAAGTCATTTATTCATAACCTAGCTAGCTTTTGTTTCCACGCATAATATGTGGCTTCTAGCCAAATCTCTTTCAAAATTCCTTTGGAAATATCAATTTCAACATAGATCCTCACAAAGGTACATATGTGCATTTTCTCAATTTATGGGAAACAAAAGTAATACTTACCTAAGTCATCTTGATTTCCTTCAAAGAATCCAATGACTAGAATTGGAGAGGGAGGTTAGGGAGCCTTACCCATAGTGGATAAAAGGTAAGGAAGTTCAAATAAGGGTCAAAAATGGGATGCTATGGCTTCATGCAAATGCCATATTTACCCTAGAATCATGGACTCAAGTGGAGAATGAGATCCCTATCTCCTATTGAAACAAACTCCACCATGAAGAAACCGAAGGCAATGGGGTAAATGAAGGCTTATTCTTATAGCACATGATTCCAAAACATAGAGAAACCCAAGGCATAGGGGTAAATGTAGGCTTCTTCCTACAACACAAGTGTCCACAATATAGAGACCTAGCTATACAAATCCACAAGCCAAGGCAAAAAAATGTTTAAGTGATCTATTAAATAATATTCCAATTAAAACCATGTTTATTTTGAAGCATGTCATGGGTGATTTTTCCCCAAGTTTATGTGGCTAAATGACTTAGTGGCATGAGTGAAGCGAACAAGTGACAAAGGTTAGATATACCACATAATGACAAACCTGAGTGGAGAATGAGATCTTATCTCCCACAAAATCAAATTCTACTATGAATAAAACCATGGCACATGGGTAAATATAGGCTTCTTCTTACTTCCCCAAATGCAGAGACCCACCTAGGTAGATCCACAAGTCGAGGATAAGGACAATTGAAGCGATGTATAAAATTGTGTTCCAAATAAAATATTACATGTTCGAGAGCATTGCTTACCACAAGAATAATGAACATTTTGTTGAGGTCACTGAAATAACCATGTTCTTACACATTATCATATTAAATTATATTCGGTTTGATGCTAGAGAGATTGTAGCTCAGCTTTTAAGATATTGATAAATAAACACTCAAAATCTCTATACTCTCAAATAATGTTTGACATTCTTTATATACTACATCATTGAAAGGTTAGAGCTCAATACTATTGAATAAGTGCACAAAATCTTTATATTCTTATATAATGTTTGACATTCATTGAACTCGTTGGAAGTCCTTTAGCTTTATTTGAGTAAATTGTTGTTAAAAAAAAATGAAAAATAATGTAAGAAGAAAGCATTACTTATTTTATTTTAGTTTGATGGTATATACTGACTTGTATATATCCATTAAATTCAAAATATGTAGATTGATTTGATTAGGCTTGACCATGTCTTCTATGTCAAGAGTTTAGATAAGGTACTACAATCCAAATCGATGCCACATGCAATAGAAATATGGAGACATAGGAGACATAAGGGTATGTTGTCATTATTTTGAAAAAAGAAAGGGGAAGAGGGATGTTGTTAAGGGGTGTGTATCTCTTTCTTTATTATCTTATATGACAATTTTTAATGAGCAAAATGATGTGCACAATGTAAAGATGATAAGCAACTCTAGGTTTCTAAGCGGAGGCATTCAATATTTAAGTATAGAAATGAACGTAGATGATAAGCAACTCTAGGTTTCTAAGAGAGACCATTCAATATTTAAGTATAGAAATGAACGTGCTCAGTTATAATGTGCAGCGAAATAATAAAAAAATATTTATACTAATATAAAATTCACATTTTAGATAAATCAAATATATTTAAAGTTTAAATTTTAAATTATTTAGAAACTTATATACTATATTAAATTATTTGATCTTTTATATATTAGAGAATTTGTTACATAATTACTAGAAATTTATGTGCATATTATATAGAAACATTCTATAATATAAAATATGATATATAAACTTTTATTATTTAAAACATAATTTTTTAAAATGATTTTAAAATTAATTATATAAACTTTTATTATTTAAAATATAAATTTTTTAAATTATTTTATGAAAAGAGAGATATAAAAATTTATTTAAATTTTATATATATATATATTGTTATATAATGTTGTACATTGTATTTTAAGATTTGACATTTACACATAAATTTTATTAAAATATGATCATATTGTAAACTGTGTAAGTATAATTAAAGAGATTAAGTTTAATTGAAAATAAATATGATAATTTTTAATACACACTCATCATTTATCATTTGATATATAATATTTAAAGCACTTAAAAATTGTTAGCTATGTTTGAAGTGGCATGAAGGAAAGCATATTGAGGGTGCATGTCAAAATAGAAAGTATATAAAAATTTTGGGCGTTCAATATCATTATGACTTAGCATATATTATGTACTCAAATTGATAACGTTCATAAAAATAGAAAAAAAAAAAAAAAATCTTAACCATAAAGTTATTATGGTTAGGCATCCACATAATATTATGTAGTTCAAACATGGTCATTCTATTATAGCTAAGACAAATATTGATAGAAGCCAAGTCCATTTTTCCACTACAATACAATAGATCAAAATTTTAAAAGATTTCATTATTTATTGATCATAATATGTATCAACAATATATAATCTAAAGGCATTGTTTAAACGTTTTATGTTTTGGCATTTTTCATCGAAATCTTGTCATATAAATTTGGGAGAAATTACAATTTTTTGTTGTTTAAAATGCATTTTTGAATACATAAATGGATTCAACATCTTGAAAACCCCATGGGGCACTCAAATTATACAAATTTAACCATTAAAATATGTAGATCCAACAATTTTTCGTCAAATTTTGAGTAAAATTAACCGAATAAAATATCCAGAAAAAAAACAAAACATAGAACATTTAGACTACGACCAATCTAAAAAGCCAAATAACTCTTTATAAAAAAAATTATTATTAAACTAAAATAATAAACAATTGGGCTTTATAGTGTTTGGGTTTGAATACATCCTTCTTAAAATAAAATAAAAAATGTTGGCTAAAAGAAAACATTGAAAAATACGCTTAAACAGATCAATAACCTTTAAACTTTTTTATAAACAAAATAGCAACATATTAAAGAAGAGCAAAATAACTTCTGACCAAATGATGGTGTTGTGTTAGGCACCAACACCTTCCATTTTTCTTGTGTCCTTGCTCGTAGAGTCAATTCCAACCAAGAAAATAGGACCCTCCTTTTGTCTTGATACCCTCTCTTAACTTGTTTGAGAAAGGAAATCCATCTTCTTGATATTCATTGAAGTCTTCATGGTTTTTCCATCGGCAGATTTCATAACTTGCATTTGTTTTTTATGTTGGTAATACTAGCGAGTTCACACGATGAATTCATTGATACAGACAATACCGACGAGTTCGTAACGAACTTACTGGTACACTCAAAAAGAAAAATTAACGTTTTACACACCAGTTCTAAAGTATCGGAGAGATTCAGATTAACTCTGTCGGTACACCAGAAGAGTTCATTGGATTTTTACCGACATACTAAGCCTATACCGATGAGCTTCCCACTATCAACGTTGGCATGATGACGAAGTTCCTACTATCGCCTCAAACACATAAAGCTTTAGTAGCGACCGAGTTCTTGTGATCCTCGTCGGTACACCACAAGCTAGTGTTGACAAGGTTAATACTAGCAACAACCACTTTTATGTAAAAAGTG
>JASDQU010316889.1:0-12112 GCA_032191745.1 Picea mariana | reverse complement strand
GAAAAAGAGATAATTTCAGATAATAAGCCTCTTTGAGGGGGCAACCTCCTTTTACCCCACTTAAATGTTCAAGTACAAGATGATTCAAAATGAAAATGTCTCCTTGGTATATATAGGAGACTAGGAGGTATAATTACAACTAATGGCCTAAAGCTGACATAAATAAAATAACATTGCTAATCTAATATGCCCCAATTAAGGGGTAATAAATAACATTACTAATCTAATATGCCCCAATTAAGGGGTAATGAGCCAATATTAGGGCTTAACAAATTATATCTCATAAAAAGTTTACTATCACCTAAAATTCCATAATAAAATATGTGGTGACACATAATATTCAAAATTTAGAAGAAATTTGGGTGATAGTTTTTAAACATACTTTTCTATAGTTTGTACATCATGTTATTGTGAAGAAGAATAATTCATTGGAGTTAACTAGGGAAGGCTATGGAAATATTAGGGATGTTGTTTTCTATACATGGAAAACATTTTTAGATTAGTTCTAGGAAACTTACATCAAATTTATTTTAGCAATCATATTTGTTAGTTATTTTGTTAATTATTTGTACAATGACATGGAAGCTTATGGAGTTTTTACTTATCTTGAGACACACACCAATGAATCATGTGCATGATTTTTATGCTTCACTATTGAGGATTGGAGTAATCCATTTCACATTCAAGCAAAAATCCTTTGTATAATTGTTTTTTTCAAAATCGATTATTATTGTATGAATATGACAACCATTTTGTTCATTTCCTTCAGATATGTGTTTATGTAATTATAAATGTATTTACATTTCCATTCCTCTTATTATATTTAATTGTAGTATGGATAAATTTTCATTCCTACATCATCATAAATTTAATCACTTGGCAATTTCAGCCTTTTTCATCTAACATAACTAGGCCTTTCCACATATTTCACAATTTTCCCAATTTTATGATGCTGTTGAACTCTACAAATTCAAAATTACATTACCTACACTTTCATAAGCTACACAATCACTCTACCAATAGTTTGACCTAAAAATTAGAATTACCATTGATCCACCGATTACAATCTTAAACACTTTTCTCCAAACTTCAATGAAACCTTTTGTCAAACATATAACATACACGCTATATTTTTCCCCAATTTTTATAGAGTCAACTCTTTATCACATGAATTCACTTAGCATTTATTACACAACCATCTCTCTCTCTCTCTCTCTCTCTCTCTCTCTCTCTCTCTCTCTCTCTCTCTCTCTCTNCACACACACACACACACACACACACACACACACACACACACACACACACACACACACATATACACACACACTTGCTTCACTAATAACAATCCAAATGGAGGATGAATCCATTAATCCAATAATTCAAGGATGAAATAGTTTTACAAATTTATCTCATTGAAACATTATTTCAAACATGTGACATGCAACCTGTATAACTTCATCTAATTCATATAATTTTATCCCAATATATCCTAGTGTTGTAACATGGGCTCTGGTACTACTTTTTTATGTATTTGGTTCCCCATATACCACTATTGAGGCTACATGGTACCCAAAAACACCTCTAGATTTCTTTGTGATCACTTTGTATCATCCCAAAATTCCTTTAATTGGTCATCTATCACTACCCACATTGTTAGTTAACCTCACTAACAATACATGAGGCTCAATTAATCTCTAGTTGCAACAATGTACATGATTCATATGAAATTGTAAGATAGTAGTAGAAATAATAATGCATATTCTAAATTCATTCATTTCCCATTAATTCAATGAATTAAAAAATAAGAAATCATCCCACAAATGGAAATCATAAATACTTATATGCATTGAAAGTAGTGTCCATCAAACTAGTTAGTAATGGGAAATTAACCACCCATTCATAGGAATCAATTAAGTATTCCACCATTAATTCAAACTATGATTCCAACAAGATGAAGAAACATCTAATGAGGCTATAAAATAAAATGAACCCACCCATTATTCTCATGAAAATTCACCTTCTAACTTCATATCTAACTAATCTCTCTTCCAACAATCAAACCAAACACGACACTTTCTTTCCATTGCCCCACACAACACAAGGAAGACCGCTTCTTTGCTCAATAGTCCCTCAAAGTTCCCTTACCTTCTAGTGATAGTTATTGTGTGTATAAAGAGTCCAATATATTATATTCATTTTGGTAATAACCTGAGATAGAATACACTTGGGATGTAATATCCAATTATCAATAATCATAGGGTTACAAGTTTGAAGGGTTTTTACTCAGCGACTATGGACATTTATGACATGGTATTTGTATTGAACCATCCCATTCTCTTTCTCCTTTACCATAGAAATCTTCTCCAATTTTTTATAGTCCTATACCCACCACAAAACATAGGTGAATACTCTCTCTATAAAAGCCATAAAATAAATGAAAACCAAATATTAAAATGCCCATGAAACTAGATCTTTTATTTTCTTCATGCCAATGAATGGCTACCTAATCAAATAATGATAAAATTTGCTAGAATTCTTCTAAGAGACAATGGAAGGAATTTTGTTGCATGAGTCCCCTCTCTCTTTCCAATGTTACGATAGATAAGACATTTGTACTTATACGACAGACATGATTCAAATATAGATGAGATAGATTATATCAAAACATGGGAAAGAAAGAAAAGTAATTAAAAAGGACAAAGGAAAAGGTCAAATCACCCAACAACCCCCTTTCCACTTCCTCACTTGTAAAATCATCGTCCTCTTATTGGTCCCCTAAACCAAACATTTGGGTGGATATTATACTATTATGTATTTTGATTTTCACATGCTTTTACAAAACCATGAGCATATGATGGGAAATATAGCCACCACGTTGTAAACCTAGCCAACCACTTGAACAATTATGCATTCACTAGTATGGCCTTGGCCTTGAGCTCTGCACTAGGAATGTTTATAACACATTTCACATATTTACAACATGGGATCATTATATATTATCCCACATTGCTTGGTTCCCATCATATAATCCATGTCACATGATAATACATGATCATTAAATATTATATTTTAGGGGATAAATTAGGGTATTACAAAATAAGTTGCAAGGTTTCATGGAATACCCAAGACCACAATTTCAAATAGAGATCCTAAGTTCAATTCAAAATCTTGTAAAGGATTATTTAAGGGTTTTGTCACAAATCTGATTTTTAGTACAACATACGTGTTGATTAAGGTTGGTTGTCATTGATGTCAACCCTTGAAGAAAGCCCCATAGCACAAAGGTTTGGGTAATGGACCCAATATTGTTTGATGTAAATATGACTCATTATTTTTTTTTCATGGTTTATAAGAAGTAAATATGGATGAACTCCAAAGTGGTCCCCTTATGGTGAAAGCCCTCATGGGAAGACGCTTTGCAGAGTAAGAGAACCCATGCTTAATTATGGAATAATGAGATGAAGGACAATGAATTTGTCAGGGTATCCTAGATGGATATTACATGTCATTCCATTTCTAGTGGTATGTGGAAAGTCACATAAATCCTCACGGTTTGAGATTTATGGCCTTACAAAGTTGGAGGACCCTCATATGTCATCTAGAAGCCCCAAAAGGTCAAAGTAGTCAAAGTGGTTTAAGAGATTTTAAAAGGTAAATAATAAAGTGAAGTAATGAGTGTATTATAATTCAAAGTGAATACAAAATAAATTATTTCAATAATAAATTTAATGGATAAGTTAGAAGTGGGTTAACCCTAAAATAAGGAAAGTGGGGCCAAGTGACCTAGAAGATGTTTTTAAGGAAGCTACTTGGAGAGTATAAATAAGAGGCAAGGCTCTCTCATTTGAATCACACCTGAGAATATTGAATATCTATAGGTGTCTGAGGTAACCAAGGATATCTAAGACGAAAGTATGAAGGAAGGTGAAGAAAAGAAGGCTGAAATGAAAGGAAGGATAAATTCTTTTGATGGTGTTTTCTAAGGTATGTTATTTATAGGTCGTCTCACCATTGTTGCTATAAATTTTTTTCTATAATGATTCAGACCGTGAAATTGATATTCCATTGAGAAAACATATTCAAGTATTTTTGTTAAAACATTCAGCTTGTGGGTCATTGTATTTTTGGAGTTACACTCCGTAGAAAATAGGGTTTGTGACTAGTCCTGAAACTAATCAAAAACAGGTGTTTCGGGTAAAAACATCATAACTTCTTCATAACAGATCCAAATTCAGTGAAATAAAATGTGTTTCTTAGGGTACAATATTTAGTATGCTATGTAATAGTTTTAGGTCAATTCAACAAATATTCTGTGCGGGGAACACTCTACAAGGTCGCTCTCTAGAATAAGCCAGAATTCAACAAGGTATGCTATTTTTGCTATAACTCTGTTTCTGAGCTGTTCCAAGTAGTGAACCTAGAGGAATTGCATAAAAAACACTAAAGAAAATTGTGTATCAGTTTCAGATATTTATACGTTACAGGTACAAAGTTATGATTAATTCAAGTTAGGGTTGTTAACTAATCCAAAACTAGGCATGTGAGACTAAAGAAAAGTTTGATGAAAATGCTAGTCTCTTGTTGTTGAATTTAAGGAAGGTTTTTAGGAATGTAATCATATAAACCATGTCTATTACAGAGCTACAAATCAGATTTGGATGATGAAATTGATGAGGGATTTTGCTTGAGGTACATGTTGAGTACATGGTTGAGACAAGTAGTTGATGAGTTGGCACATACATGAGGTGTATAATTGATGATGTTGGTACATATTGATGAGTCATAGTTGATTAGTAGTTGACACATGATTGGTACATACTTGGTACATGGTTGGATGCACTTTTTTATGGTACAGGTTTATTACATGTTATTTGGTATAGGTTGGTGCATGGTTGATGCACTTGTTTATGGTACAGGTTGAGGTACAGGTTGATGCATGGTTGATGCATGGTTCAGATTTATTGGTACAAGTTTACAATGGTATATCTCACAATGACAGGTTGACAGTGGTTCCATCATTCTACTTCTACTTCAGGGTGGCAGGACGAGGCAAGGATAGGTGGTTGTAGCCACCTTCTGGTTGTAGCTGGAGAACATAGGGGGTTGTAGCCTCCTTTTGGTTGTAGCCAGAGAATTGGGGAGTTGGAGCTCCCCTCAGGTTGTATCCTGAGAAACTAGGGGGTTGGATCCTCCTTCCAGTTGCAGCTGGAAAACAAAGGAAGTTGGTGCTTCCAATGAATGTGATTCTTCAAGACATATAAGAAAAAGCATTCCATGGTTTTCTCCCGATTTGGGTTTCTACGTAAAACACTGGTGTACTGTGTATGTGTATGTTTGTTCATTTGTTCATTTCTTATTTACTCTGCAGTTATTGGATGATAATGCTTCATTGATATAACACTTGGATTATATGGTTAAAAAGGATTAAATTTCTCTATTACTGATTCACCCCCCCTCTCAGTAATCCAACAATTGGTATCAGAGCAGGTTCCTTCAGAAATCGGTTTAACCACTGAAAGGTAGATCATGGAGAGTACCAACTCATATAAAAATGGAATACCATAGTTTCATGGACAAAAGTATGATTTTGGGAGCATAGGGATGAGGACATATATACAGGCACATAGATTTGAAGTTTGGAAATCAATTGTAGATGGATACACAGCACCAGTAGTTCCATAAACAAATGAAAAAATAGTAAAACTCGGTGAGAATAATTCCAAAGCCACAAATGCACTTTTGAATGGTTTCAGTGATACGGTATTCACCAAAGTTTCACACTATAAATCCACTAAAGAGATTTGAGACAAGCTTCAAAATATTTATGAAGGAGATACAAAAGTCAAAGAAGCAAAGCTTCAGACTTACAGAGGTCAGTTCGAATAACTAAAAATGAATGAAGATGAAGATATCACAACCTACTTCTTACAAGTCGATGAAAAAGTGAATGCAATCATAGGATTGGGAGAAGAAATTGAAGAATCTGTAATTGTTCAAAAGATACTAAGATCTCTTCCTATGAGATTAAACCCTAAGGTATCAACACTAGAATAAAGATTAGATCTGGACTCAATAAGCATGGACGAACTGCATGGAATCTTCATAGCATATGAAATGAGAACNATATCACAACCTACTTCTTACAAGTCGATGAAAAAGTGAATGCAATCATATGATTGGGAGAAGAAATTGAAGAATCTGTAATTGTTCAAAAGATACTAAGATCTCTTCCTATGAGATTAAACCCTAAGGTATCAACACTAGAATAAAGATTAGATCTGGACTCAATAAGCATGGACGAACTGCATGGAATCTTCATAGCATATGAAATGAGAACTGAGCAGGAAAATCCAGATGTAAAAGAAGCAGCCTTCAAGCCATCCAAAAGATCAAAGAAAAATAAAAAGGAACAAGAAGAATATAGCAACAACAATGATGCCTCGGAATATGATGAAGAAGTGGCCAACTTCCTCAAAAGACTGAACAAGGGAACCAATAGTAGGTATAGAGGTAATCTCCCTTTAATTTGTTTTAGTTGTGATGGTATTGGTCATTTTGCTAACAAATGTCCTCATAAGAAAAAGAGAAATGATGAAGGTTACTCAAGGAAAGCACACATATAAATGCAAAAGAACTACAAAGAAATTTTTCAATAAAATCTTATACACCAAAGAAGGCATCTCATCATCAGATGAAGATGAAGTCAGTGACAATGAGATAGGAACAGTTCTATTCATGGTAGTAAAAGACTCTGACAAAGAAGACTCTGAAGAAGAATATGAAGAAGCCGAAAAAGAATAGGAAGAAGTCAAAGAAGAAATTGAAGAGGCAGAAGTTGACTATTGAGAAGAATTAATGTGTGCCATAGAAGTTATCAGAAGAGAAAAGAAGAAAAATAAGAAATTACAAGCAGAACTAGACAAGAACAAGGACACTCGAGAAATAGAACAAATGATCACAAAATTGAAGGTTCAAATAGAAGAAGATAAAATAATTGAAGAAGCACTCAAAGAAAAACTAGAAGAAAAGGACACGATCATTGGAAACTTGGAAGCAGAGGTTGTCACACTAAGAAAGGATATTCAAAAGAAAAATATGCAGAATAGCTTAAAAGTTCTGAATGAAATTATCAGCAGTCAAAAATCTCATCTTGACAAGTCCAGACTTGGATACAATCAAACAGAAAAGGGATCAAGCTCCAAAACAACAGAGCAAGAAACAAATCCAAATAGCTATGCAGAAACAATCAAAGAGGATAGGAAGATATACAAGGAAGATTATAGGGACACTCCTCCACCGGAAAGATTCAGATTTTAGAATCAACAACAGATAGATAGGCCTCAAAAAGAATAAGGATTCATAAGAAAACCTGATTTCATAAGATATTCAACTCCCAGGTATCAAACTATATTTTTTGGTTTATGTTATGCATGTAATAATTTTGGAAATAAAGTTTTGAATTGCAGAGATAACAACAGGAACAGTAACAACTTTGAGAGTTATACACAAAGGGATTATTCAAGGAGACCTAGTGACACACAAAGAAGAAGTTACAACGGGTTTGAACCTTTGAGCACTGAAGTGGAATGTTACAAATGTAAAAATTTTGGACACATGGCCAAGGATTGCAGAATGACAATCACTCCTAAAGAACCTCAACAAAATAACAACAGTCATAGACAAGAACCTTAGAAAATGACATGGATAAGAAAGCAAGATCAATATAACAAAGAAGAATGCACAGTCGCTCTACAAGATAAGTAGAACAAACATGGTTGGTATGTTGACAGTGGATGTTCAAAACACATGACAGGTGATAAAGACAAATTTCTTCCATTACAAAAAGAAAAAAATGGATCAGTCTCCTTCAGAAATGATAATTCATCCAAAATCATTGGAGAAGGCACAGTTTGAATTGGGAACAAGAATGAAAAGGCACAAAATGTTCTACTGGTAGAAGATATGAAACATAATATTCTAAGTGTGAGTCAAATGTGTGACCAAGGTCATAAACTTACTTTCAATTCAGAAAAGTGTGAGATAAAAAAAGAAGGTTCAGGGAAATTGGTCGGTACAGCTACAAGAACTTCAAACAACATATATGTGTTAAGTGAAATTGGAAATGAAAAGTGTTGTCTAGGAAAGGAAGATGAAAGTTGGATATGAAATAGAATAATGGGTCACATGCATTTTGATAACCTTATCAAATTCAGCAAAAGAGAAGCAGTCAGAGAAATGCCCCAGATCACGAAACCAACCAACACTTTATGCAAGCATTGTCAACAAGGAAAGAAAACAAATACCAGGTTCAAATCAAAGGAATATTCAACAACAAGACCACTGGAATTTGTGCACACTGATCTAGTTGGACCAACTACAACAAAGGGCTTAAAAGGTGAAAAATACTTTATGTTATTAGTTGATGATTATATAAGAATGACTGCAGTTTTCTTTCTCAAGAACAAGCCAGAATATTTTGAAAACTTCAAGATCTACAAGGAAATGGTTGAAAATGAGATGGATTCAAGAATCAAATGTTTGAGATATGATAATGAAGGAGAGTTCACTTCAAAGGAATTTATGCACTACTGTAGAAGTCATGGAATAAAACAAAAATTCTTCGTTGCTAGGACACTTCAACATAATGGAGTTGTTGAAAGAAAGAATAGGACAGTACAAAAAATGGCTCGAACAATGCTAATGGATTCCAAACTGACAGATATATTTTGGACATAGGTAGTGCATACAAAAATTCACATTCAAAACAGAGTAATACTCAGAAACAACACTGATAAAAATCCCTACGAGCTATGGAAAGGAAGACCAGAAAATGTGAAGCATTTCAGAGTTTTTGGAAGAAAATGCTACATCGAAAGAGAAGATGGAAGAATGAGAAAGTTTGACTCTCATGTGGAAAAAGGAATACTTGTTGGTTACTCAAGTACAAGGAAAGAATACAAGTGTTACAATCTAATATTGAACAAAGTTGTGGAAAGCATCAACGTAACAATTGATGAAACAGGCAAACCAGAATCAAAGGAAGAAGAAAACAAATCAATGGAACAACTTTTCAAAGAAGAAGATGAAAAATAAGTAGAAGAGGAAAATGAAGATGACGAGAATCCGACAGAAGCAGAAGAGAAAGTTCAGAAAGTATCTCCAAAGACACCTAGAAAATGAGTACAAAAGAATAATCCTTCAGATCAAATTATTGGAAACAAAGATGTAGGAGTTGAGACTAGAATAAAAATCCATTCACCAGAACAAACACACCTAGCACTCTTATCTACAATTGAATCAAACTGTTTTGAAGAATCCAACAAGGATGAATTTTGGAATAAGGCCATGGATGAAGAATTGGATCAAATAGAGAAAAATGACACTTAGGAATTGGTTCCAAGACTAAAGAATAAGAATGTGATCGACACAAAATGAGTTTTTAGGAATAAATTGAATAAATATGGACAGGTTACAAGGAACAAAGATAGATTGGTATGTAAAGGATATGCACAAATTGAAGGAATCGAATTTGAAGAGACATTTCTCCCAGTTTCTAGAATGGAAGAAATACAAAAATGTATGCTCCACATTATGCATGCTCCTGTTAAAGTATATTAGATGGACGTAAAATCATATTTTATGAATGAGGAACTTGAAAAAGAAGTCTACATTGAACAACCAGAAGGATTTCAGTTGTCAGAGAACACAAACTATCTATGTAAATTAAAGAAGGCCTTGTATGGTCTAAAAGAGGCTCCTAGAGCATGGTACTCCAGACTGGATAAGTTTCTGCAACAGGTAGGGTTTAGAAAAGGAAGCGCAGGCAACAACCTATACATCAAGGTAAATCAAGGTAATATTTTATTAATTGAAGTTTATGTTGATGATATTATTTTTGGTAGTCATGATGACAGATTAAGCCAGAAATTTGAAAAGACATGCAGAATGAATTTGAAATGTCGTTACTTGGAGAACTATCCTTCTTTTTGGGACTTCAGATATGTCTAAGCAACCAAGGAATTTTTATTTCTCAAACCAATTATATCATAGAAATTCTAAAGAGGTTTGAAATGGAGGATTGCAAACCAGTTATCACTCCCATGTAAACCAGTTGTAAGTTGAGAAAAGATGATGATTCGAAGTCTATAGATCAGAGGCAATACCGGTCAATTATTGGCAACCTTCTATATGTGATAGCATCCATACTAGATGTAATGAAAGTAGTTGGACAGGTGGGACGATTTCAAGCAACACCAAAGGAATCACATGTATTAGTAGTAAAGAGGATTTTCAGATATCTCAAAGGAACATAAGAGTTTGGATTATGGTATCCAAACGGAAATGATCTATCACTTATTGCCTACACAGATGCATATTGGGCAGGTTCTATTGATGACCGACGAAGCACCAGTGGAACAACATTCTACTTAGGTGAGTTTTTGGTATCATGGCTAAGCAAGAAACAATCATCAATATCTCTATCTACAACCGAGGCAGAGTATATTGCAGCAACAACATGTTGTACACAGGTTCTTTGGATGAAACAAACTTTGACAGATATATAGGTTGAGTATGATGATCCCATTCCAATATATTGTGATAATATAGGTTCCATTAGTATCTCAAAAAACCCAGTGATTCACTCCAAGATGAAACACATTCCAATAAAGTATCACTTTCTAGGGGAACAGGTTGCATAAAAGAACATCAGATTTGAGTATGTGGGAACAAAAGAACAAGTGGAAGACATCTTTACAAAACCACTTCCATGGGAAGCCTTTGAATATCTTCGCCAAAGACTTGGAATTATTTCTACTCCAAAATGAATGCTTTTTGAATTATTATCTTATATGTCTTAGATGTACACCAGGAAACACCATAAGAGGACAGTTCAGTCAGGGGGAGCAGCACCAGATGGAAAGATACCTTTTCAATTGATGATAAAGGGGGAGAGATTTATCATATGCAGAGGACAGAGGCAGATTTATTAGATGCATAGGACAGAGACATGGTTCTAGGGGGATCATGAGTGATATGATTTCAGTATTACATCAAAGTGTTGCCATCAATGCCAAAGGGGGAGATTGTTGATTAAGGTTGGTTGTCATTGATGTCAACCCTCGAAGAAAGCCCTGTAGCACAAAGGTTTTGGTAATGGACCCAATATTGTTTGATGTAAATATGACTCATTATTATTTTGTCATGGTTTGTAAGAAGTAAATATGGATGAACTCCAAAGTGGTCCCCTTATAGTGAAAACCCTCATGTGAAGACGCTTTGCGGAGTAAGAGAACCCATGCTTAATTATGGAATAATGAGATGAAGGATAGTGAGTTTTTTAGGTAAACTATCCTAGATGGATATTTCTTGTCATGCCATTTTTGGTGGTATGTGGAACGTCACATAACTCCTCACGGTTAGAGAGTTATAGCCATGAGAAGTTGGAGACCCCAGGTTTGGGTAATGGACCCAAGTTTGTTTGATGGATAATGGTATGAGTTATGATATATTTTTAGATAATACTATTCTATATGGATAGTACATGTCATTCCATTTCTGGTGGTATGTGGAACGTCACATAACTCCTAACGGTTTGAGAGTTATGGCCTTACGAAGTTGGAGGACCCTCATATGTCATCTAGAAGACCCAAAAGGTCAAAGTAGTCAAAGTGGTTTAAGAGATTTCAAAAGTTAAATAATAAAGTGAAGTAATGAGTGTATTATAATTCAAAGTGAATACAAAATAAATTATTTCAATAATAAATTTAATGGATAAATTAGAAGTGGGTTAACCCTAAAATAAGGAAAGTGGGGCCAAGTGACCTAGAAGATCTTTTTAAGGAAGCTACTTGGAGAGTATAAATAAGAGGCAAGGCTCTCTCATTTTAATCACACTTGAGCATATTGAATATCTATAGGTGTCTAAGGTAACCAAGGATATCTAAGCCGAAATTCTGAGGGAAGGTGAAGAAAAGAAGGCTGAAATGCAAGGAAGGATAAATTCTTTTGATGTTGCTTTCTAAGGTATGTTATTTACAGGTCATCTCACCATTTTCGCTATAACCTTTTTTCTATAATGATTCAGACCGTGAAATTGTTGTTGGACACACCT
>JASDQU010316887.1:882-13310 GCA_032191745.1 Picea mariana | reverse complement strand
CAAGGATAGAGGATGGTGATGTGTCATGAAATGGGGAATGACTCCCACAATAGAGACGAAGAATCTGACGAAAGGAGAGCGGTGTGTCATGAAATGGGGAATGACTCCCACAATAGAGACGAAGAATCTGACAAAAGGAGAGCGGTGGAAACCCCTCCAGATTTGGCTGAAACTGTAAGGAGCCTCAGGGCCAAATTAAAAAGTTGCAAGGATGACAATGAGAGATTGATAAAGAAGAAAGAAAACAAACAGAAATTAACGCAGTCTTGATGCAGAGCTTGTCCAACATACAGAGACAACTACAACATGAACCCACAACCAGTCATGTGGACCAACGACATAAGAAGAGAAGTCAAAGTCCACCTAATATCCAAAAACATGACTCCATAAGTGACCACAGTGGGAGAAGTGCCTCGAAGAAGGCCCAACCTAGAGGAAGGGGACACTCATCGGTAGAGTCCTCTGGAAAGAAAGTTGGAAATCTGAAAAATATTCTAGTAGTAGAGCAAGCTCACATTCTCAAAGGAAAGGAAAGAAGTGAAAGAATTCCAAAAATCATGATCCTAAGGAATTCAAGAAATACAAACCACCCTCTTTCGATGGAGAGATTAGGAAGGGAGAAGAGGCTAAAGTTTGGCTGCTTGGTTTAAATAAATACTTCAGAGTCCATCACTACTCTGAAAACTTGAAGGCTCAAATAGCCATCTTTAACCTGAATGGGAAGGCTCCCATTTGGTGGGAATACCTTAGGAATGTGAAAGGAGTCCATGAGAAGGAACTGTCATGGAAACAGTTTGAGAAATACTTCAGGAAGTAGTATCTGTCAGAGAAATACATGGATGGGAAGACCAAGGAATTCTATGAACGCAGGCTGGGGCATCTCACCAAAGATGAATTTGTCAATAAATTCCTTTAACTACTAAGGTATGTACCCTACATAAAAGATGAAAAAGTAAAAATGCAGTGGTTCATTAGTGGGCTACCTCAAACCTACCGGGACAATATTGAGTTCAACGAACCAAAGACCTTAGAAGAAACTATTCGGAAGGCAAGGTATTGTTATGAACAGTTTGGGAGTAAGACACGACCTCACAAGGACTGGAAGAAGAGGAGCAGTTCAGGATTCTAGAAGAAGGTGTTTAAATACTCAAGATTTAAGAACTACAATGAATCTAGTGGCTTTGTTGGCCTTAGACTGAATATAGGAAGATTTTGTCTATGTGGTTGCAATAGGTAGTGCAACATCAATGGGACCCAAAGGTTGGAATTCCATCCCCACCTGAATTGGGATATGGTCGGTGGAGCTATGGAGATCCATGTTGTAGCTATATTGAACATAGGGAAGACTCTCATCCCATGTATGTGGATGCTTAGAGTTATACATGTGCAAGATGTTAAAAATCATTCAATTGACTACCTATGTTTGTCCATCGGTTTGAGGGTGGAAGGTAGTGGATTTAGTGAGCTTGGTATCCAACATTGACCATAGAATCGACCAAAATGTGTTGAGGAACCTACTATCCTGATTCGATATGATGGTATGTGGTATCCCAAAATGGACCCACACTTGTTTGAATAAGAGCTTGGGAGTATCTGCCGATGTGATGCTTTTCTTACAAGTTGTGAGAATGGCCATCTTTGAAAACCAATAAAAGGCCAGACATGTAATCCATCGAGATGGATTCACAAGGCCTCTCGGGAGTAGGAAGAGGGGTGTATAATCCTTGCTTCTTGATGGTTGACTTGGCAATGGCACACACAGTGCAAGATCTAATATACTTTCTGACATCCTGTCGAATTTTTGGACAATAAAAATGGTTTTGTAGAATGGCCACAGTTTTCTCCACACCAAAATGTCCTTCCATACGACTATAGTGAGCCTCCCAAATCATCTTTTTATGCTTGCTTGCAGGGACACAAAGGTTCCCTATATGGCATAACAATCCATCCTAAATGTGAAAATCGGTGAAATCCACGCCTATACCTAAGAGTTTATAGGTGGTGGTCAAGTCGGGATCTTGCTGATAAAGTTGGGGTCACTCAGATGCGTCATGCCCACGGGAATCGAGCATGATGGTGAGTGCAGCCATGGGAGGTTTACTGAGGTAGTCAGTGACACGATTTGTGCTCCCTGTCTTATACTTTATGTTGAGAATGAATTTGTATAGGTATGTGGACAACTTCTAATGGCAGTTGTTTTGCAACTTCCCCTATGTATGTATGAACTGCAGAGGCTTGTGATCAGTGTGGATGATTTTCTCCTTTCCCAAAATGTAATGTTTCCATTGACGATAGGATTGTACAATGGAATAAATTTCCTTGTCATAGGTGGGGTATTTCCAGACAGTATATGAGAGTGTCTCACTATGGTATACTACATGATGACCATGTTGAGTGAGAACTGCACCTACAACATAGTCGAATGTATCAATATCAATCTTGAATGGTTGTTGCAGATCAGGTAAGGAGAGTACTGGAGCTAAACACAAGTGATGCTTCAGATCATCAAATTCTCATTGTTGTTCCTTCCCCCACGCGAATGTTTCCTTGCCACCACCCTTTCTCACTTGACTAAGGGCCCATGCAGTATGGGATAATCCCAACATGAACCGTCGATAGAAGTTGGCAAGTACCAAGAATTTAAGAAGCTCAGTTAGTGTGTCCAGGGTTGGCCAGTCACGGATGACTTGGATATTAGTTGGATCCACATGTACCCCATGTTTATAAACATTGTATCCCAAGTATTTGACCTTGTCCATGCCAAAGGATCATTTTTCCAAGTTGGCATATAGTTTGTATTGTCGCAGTGTGCTCAAAACCTATTGAGTATATTGCAGTGCTCCTCCCAAATTTTGTTGAAGATGAGGATGTCATCTAGTGATACCACCACAAAATAGTTGGTGAAGGGTCTCAATACATCATCCATCAACCTCATGAAAGTTGATGATGCATTTGTTAGGCCAAATGGCATGACCAGCCATTCGAAGAGATCTTCTTTAGATTTGTAAGTTGTCTTCCATACATCAGTCGGTTTGATGGGAACCTGGTGGTAGCCAGAATTTAGTTCAATATTGTTGAAGAACTTGGGCCCTTTGAGTTGGTCAATAAGGTCATCAATTCATGGAATTGGGCACCAGTTACTGACTGTGATTTTTTTTAATGCTTTGTAATTAATGTAGAGTCACCAGGTCTTGTCTTTATTCTACACCAGTACAATATGGCTTCTGCAAGAGTAGGAGTTGGGTCTGATGTGCCCCTTTTGAAGAAAATCTTAGATCTGATGCTTGATTTCATTATTTTCCATCAGTGAGCGATGATAAACTGGTCCATTAGGCATAGGTGCATCGGGGCTTATATCAATTGGATGCTTGACTTGGCAGTGTGTCGATACCCGGTGGGTAAGGAGAATATGTCTTTGTACTCTTCCATTATTCCTTCCACTTCCTTCTTCTATAAATAGAGGCTTTGTGTAGAGTTCATGGATGTGGCAATGACCTTCTGCTTACTGTGATCATGGATCACAAATAAGACTAACTTTCTGATCTTCAAAATGATCGTACTACATTTCCTAGCAAAGATTAAAGAAATAGTGGTAGGCAGCGCTACCTCTAGAATCCTGTACAATTTTCTACCCAAAGTAATAATAACACTACGGGGTCTAGACTCATAGACAACATGTCGATTCCACAAATATTCCTTTCCTAAAAGAACATCACAAACTTAAAGGGGAGTAATATCACACAATACCTCATCTTTGAAGGGCCTGATGTCGTAGGGAAAACAACATTGTTGGCTAACACGGAGATCTCTTCCTTGGTGAAGCGAGCCAATGGTGTAGGGTTGCAGGTGTGGTGTCATTTGCAGGTCCATTTGCTTGAAAACCTCTATTGAAATTGAGTTCTTCTGACATCTTTTATCGACAATGAAATGACGCAGAGCCCCCTTTACCCACATCTATGAGTGAAAGAGGTGTTCCCCTTCTTCTGGTTCTTCTGGTTCACTTGGCTAGATGTTGGTGGTAGGGACAGTGGCGCTAGGTTCGGCATCAATAATCCACTTCCCTTCTTCTAGATTCAATTCAGAGTCAAAATATGCCTCTAAGTCGGAAGCTTTCAGCTTGACCACTGGTGACTTCTTGGAGCAACGTTCTTCGGTGTTGTGCCAAGGGATTTTATGGTATTCACACCACTTTCATGTGTACTTCTTTGAATTCTCATTACCCTTCTTATGTTTTAGCTTGGACTAGTTGTCTTGAGAGTGGCCATCTTTCCTCTATCCCTTTTTTTGTGGGTTGGGGCCACCTTTTCCCTGCTTTGACTGTGAGGATTTTGCAGATCCAAACCCTCGCCTCTTCTACCTAAATTTATGCTCAATCTTGAAAACATATCTATAAGTCATACCCAATGGTGAGATGTCTAGAAATTCCATTTATGTTTGAATGTATCTATGCAGAAATTCACTGTATTTGAGAACCAAATGTCATTCATAGTATTTTAAACCCAATTTGGTGCCTAGGGTATGGAAAATATTGGTGAAATCTGGTACTCTCTGGTCCCTTTCCTGATGCAAGGTGGTCCATCTTGTGTACTGGTCCTCATAGCTTCCAACAGGGTAGTATTTTTCTTTAATGGCATCCCTGAAGGAATCCCATGTGGGGGCAACTGAAAATATTGTATATTCCTCTATGGTCCTTTACTCAGAGTAATTATCCCACCAGTTCTTAACATGGGGGACGACCTTGAGGAGTGAAAAAGTAATGTTTTCCCTATTGGAAAAATTGTGGACCAGAAAATACCCTTCGAGCATATTCAACCATTTATCTATAGCATCTGCATCTATTAGTCCTTCAAATAATGGAATATCAAAATTTACTTGTACCTTGAACGGGGTTGCATGGTCGCTTAATGAAGATGCATCTCATGTGGGCATCCGTCGAAGGATATGTGCAAATTTGTCCATCATTTCGCTCCTTTATCGCACAAGGGATTCCTCAAGCAATAGTTTTAAAGGATCTCATGCTCCATCATCTTTCTTCTAGTCCCCCATCAATTGTTTTCTGGCTTGATGTAGTTGATCTTGCAAAGGTTCGACTAGTTTGAGTCCCAACTTCTTGTACCCAGATCTTTTCTGGTACATGCACGAAGAAAAATAAATGAAGAGAAGATCGCTCTGATACCAATGATCCATATTTATGAGCGGAACAAAATAAATAACAGACTGAATACAACAATACTGAGATACTAAGAGAAATAGCAAATATCCAGTGAGCAATAACTTCTATTGAATAAACAAAATAGGTTGAAACTATAAAAATGCATAACTAAAAACAAATTGTTCGAATGGTGGTAGCTATCTCTGAGAAGAGATGTGGCTACTATGCGCATCCTTCTGAGAAGAATGATCACAATGAGGCTCCAGAGGCATTTTTAACATTACTCGTGAATTCCAAAACCCCAGACATCCAAAATCCTAACCCTAGAAGATGAAACGCCAAAATTTATGCGGGCCCCGATGGGTAAGTTGGCACCTCAACTTCCCGGGGTTGTAACTTTTGCATATGAACTCCATTTTAGGTGTGTGATAGCCTTTTGGAAAGGTATTTTCAAGCACTACACATTATGCCATTAAATTGTTCCTTTGATTTTAGTTCAAATATGGCAAGCCATAAAAACAATGTTTAGGGCCGCAAAATGACCCTGGAAGTACAGAAATATGTATTGACATGAAAACTTCCAAAATAAGCCAGTTGGAATAGGTGGGCATCCACCAATATCCACCTAGATATTGTGTAGGGCATCAAGACATCCCCGGAAGTGTAGAACCCAAAATTACAAAGAAATGTCATCATTACAGAGAAACGTGTTGAACTAAAAATTATCAAAAGGATCCAATGGGAATAGGTGGGTGGCCACCAATATCCACATGGATCAGTAACACTGTTGCAACTCATTGTTACTCAGTTGCAACTCACAGATACACTTCCTACAACTCATTGTTCTCTTTCACAGCTCGACTCTCTCTTTTTTCTCTCTCTCGAAATCACATGAAGAAGAACACCAAGTTAATGAGGCGCCCTTTCCCTAATTCGACCTCATGAAGGAAGGTGTAGAGACATCTAATCTAACGGTGGAGGATAGATTAGATGGATGGCTAATATGAAATTACTTTTCACTCACCCATTTCATTTCACTTTCATAAAGTCTCATTTAATTTCATATCTCATTAAATTAATGCATTAGGGATGACATTGGACACTTTCTCACCCCTAGGTGCCTATGTGATGAGAAACACTTGGCCTTGGTTCTTTATTATTTTAATTTAACAGTAAATCTTTTAACTAAATGTTTTTTTACAAATTTTCAATGATGGGATTATTGGTAAGGATTGTTTATAACTCAATAGAGATAAAGTGGACTATTTTGAGAAGAGAGTGGAGTGTTTGGATGATGAAGGTGTGGTTAGAATTATTCAACGAGAGAAGACTCTTGTTGATGTACAATAGATTACAACTATGAAAGCTAAGCATAGCATGCACACATGATGTATGGTCAGTATTAAGAACCATTATTCCTTTTCAATGATTGATGATTTAATTAATCAAAACAAATGTGTGAAAGTGTTCTCTAAGTTCACTACAAGGAGAACACCTTGTAGCGGAGGTTTTTAGTGTTACAAGATTTGGAAAAAGTTTCAAAAAAAACCTTGCTACAACCTTTTTTATTTTAAGAAAAGGTTTTAACGAATGATCCATACACTACTACATATTGAAAAATATGCGATGAACTACTTGCAATGAAAGTAGCCTTTCCTCACAAAAATGAAGATAAAGATTTAAATTTATCTTTCTTTTTTTTAATCAGCTCGCATTCGTTGCCTAAGCGACGACCTCTATATTTTGTCGCAGAGTCCATCGCATGGGCGATGACACAAATATTATTGTTTCACTGTTCAAAGTCACCCAACTATTTTACAAAGTCAATATTGACTTGGTCAACGTTTGTCGTAGAGTTCATCGCATGGGTGATGACACAAAGATTAGTGTTGCATTGTTCAAACAGTCACCCAACTATTTGACAAAGTCAATATTGACTTGGTCAACGTTCGTCAAATTGGTGTGGAGATAAAATATATAAATATTTAGAAAATTAGAGATCTTGCGACAATCTTGCTATAACAACGAAGGTTCAGAAAAGGTATTTATGTGCGTAAGAATGGCAAAAAATATTAGAGGTGGGAAAAAAAGTAAAGAGGGTGAAAAGGGTGACGATATATGTCATTTCCCTTCCAAAAAATGTAGGGTTATAGGTACCGTAAGAATTTTAATAGCAACAACTAAAAAACATTGTAGGAAATATGGGCAGACTAATGGGGGATTGAATTAATATCGTCTCGCTGTAATTAGCTATATATATATATATATATATATATATATATACACATTGTTTGAATATTTGTTATACACACTAATTTTGCATGATTGTTTGTAATTATAAAGTTAGAGTTTCCCCCTAACTTTCTTTAGAATGTTGCACCAAGTAGTAGTAGAAATGATGATGTACAAGTTGAGTAACATTAAACAAATAAGGATCTCATGGAAGAAGATGATGGAACAAATAAATTTAATGATCCCATGGAAGAATATGATGGGAAAAATCAAATGATCCAAGATTTGTTTGCTCGGTTGGATGAGGATGGGGACAGTGATGATATTTATGATGGACCTCTATAAGAAAAGGCAAATAAATGACTTTATAAAGGCTCAAGAGCAAATCTTCTCTCGGCTACATTGTTGCTGGTGAACTTAAAGGTTCTGAATCATTGTTAAACACATGTATGACATAGATCCTAAGGTATGTAATATGTTTCATCTCATATACATAAATGTTGACTTTTATATATTTTTTATAGTGTTAATTAATGTGTAAAATAAGAATGTAATATTTACAATTAATATTCTTTACATTAACTAGTAATTATTTGTTATGTTGTAGATTGTTAGGTGAATTTTTGTTACCATCGTCAAATATTTTACCTCGCACATACCGATATTTCCATGTCATTATGAAAGACATTGGAATGGAGTATCAACCTATAGATGCATTTCCTAATGATCATATTATATATTATGGACAAAATGCGTCAAAAATAGAATTCTTGCAATGTCTTATCAGTAGATATCGAACCGATCAAGTAACAAAAAATGTGCCTCGAAAGGTTCTTCGTAATATTCCCATAATTCCACGTTTGCAACGATTTTTCAGGTGTGAAAGGATAGCACAATTTATGGATTACCATGCATGGAACAAAAGTGGAGATGGTGTTCTTCGAATGCCTGTAGATGGTTATGCATTTAGAGAAATTGAGTGAAAATGGGCAGATTTCAAAGATGAACCTCATAATGCTAGGCTTTCATTGGTAGTTGATGATGTTAATCCATTTGGAGAGCTTAGGTCTATTTACTTAGTGTGTCCTATTTGTTTTATCAACAATAGCATTCCTCCTTGGATGTCAATAAAAAGGGAGCACATAATGTTGACAATGATGTTCGAGGTTTTTGTTTACAATAATTTTTTGAATGTAACATTTTCATTTGTTTCGTTTTTTGCATAATATATTTTGTTTATTTATTTACTTATATATACATATCATGGTAGTAATTATGTGTAATTCCAAACAATTAGGTAAGTACCAAGTTAAAGATATGAACGTATATATCAAGCCTCTTATCGATGAGCTACTAAAGTTATGGGTCGACATCACTATGTATGACATCTATAAACCAATCGGGGAGAAGAAATTTCAATTTCATGGAATACTTGTATGGACAATTCATGATGCCCTAGGACTAACACATTTTTGTGGTATGTATCATTTTGTTGCGCTTTAATACTATATATATTTTTAAATATATCATGCATGTTTTTTAAATAATCCCATCGTATAATTGGCATTAATCCATCTGTTGCAGGTCTTCAAAAAAAGGGTAAATTTGCATGTCCAGTTTGTGTTCCTACGATGAAGCATCATAATTCAAAAAGTTTAGGAAAGGTGGTGTTTGATGAGTATAGGCACCTCCTCCCTAAGAACCATAGGTATCGTACTATTGAAAAACATATTTTCAATGGGAAATAAGAGACTGGATTAAAACCACGAAGAATGACACCTCACATATGGAGGTTGTAATATAATAGGAATCATCAAGGTATGCAATTTCTTTATGTATCGTATATGTAATGTTTTGAATTTTTATTTTAATAATTATTGAATTTATTTTACCGTATTTGAATTGTTGTGATTTCTTTTATGCTTCGTGATGAAGGCCACCATCATTAAGGTGCTAATAATGGGCTTCCACAAGGAATGAAATGTTAACCCACTCAATTCATAAGGTTGACCTACTATGAGGAGATAAAAATAGCTCATTGGTTTGATACAATGCACATCTGGAAGAATGTGACAGAAATGTTATGGTGAATCATAGATGGTAGGAGGAATAAAGAAAAAAATGTCAAAATTTGTATTGACATTCAGTAAGCCAATCATGCAATGCAAAGTGTGATCCAATCAAATAGCGATGTAGACTAAAATAACCTTCGATGGTTATTAACAGAGGAACAAAGCAATGATGTAAAAAAGGTCATTCAAAGAATTAAATTTCCCACAGGTTTTGATTCAAACATAAATAATATCTTAACGAAGAAAGGTGAATTTGGTGGGGTAAAAGCACATGATTGACATACCTTCTTTAAGGTAATAATTTTGGTATACATATTTATATATTGGCCATATACATCTTTTAAGATTATTATTTTTTGTCTACTTTGGTCGAAACAAATAACAATTCATTTTTTTTGATACAGTATGTTCTACCGCTATCTCTCCCAAACAACTTTGACAACAATGTCAAACAAGTTACATATGATCTTCGAAAATACATGAGGTAAGTAGATGTGATTTATATGCAAAATGTTCTTTCAATTTGTTGTTGTACTTAATGACATGTCTTTGAMTTGTAATGTAATATATATTATGTATAATGTTGAAACATGTTATTTTCTTGTGTCATGATCTATAGATGGCTATCATTGAAAGAAATCCATGAAGATGATATAAAGTATTGGAAGAGAGAAATTCCTTGGCTAATGTGTGAAATGCAAAAGCATCTACCTCCAATATTTTTCAATGCATAAGAGCACTACCCCATACACTAAGTTGAGGAGATTGAAATGTGTGGACATGTACACACAAGGTTAATGTGGATGGTGGAGAGGCACTTGAAATCATTGAAGGCTTTGGTTAGACAAAGAGCACGTCCTGAGGGTTCTATGGTGGAGGGGAACATAGTATATCGATACATGGTGTATATTAGTTGGTATCTTCCTAAATTATCAACGCCATCTATGCATTTAGTGGATCACATTTGGGATGTGAACTCCATCAAAAAATTTGAAGTTTAGGAGCACCTCTTGGGGAAAGGTAGAATGAAAAATTTGAGAGCTAATATATTAATAATTGTGGATATTTATATTAATACATATAATTTTTTTCTTTTTTTTGTATATGATCATACTCATTAATATATTAATATATGTTATTTCATCAACTATTAATATTTACCATGGTTATAACTAATATTTGATATTGGTGAATTATGATTTTTTTATTCAGTTGCTCAAGATTGGGATGCACTACATTTATACATTACAAACAATCTTCATTGGATGAATTTATGGATTGAAAGATCTAAACAGCATCATGGTGGTAGGTTACCATGGCAACAACTGTCTAGATTGGTTAGATAAGCTCGCCGTAACAGTGATGTCAATGTTACGTAGAGGGAAATTGATTTAGCATATGGTTTGAAAGATGGACAGGAAAGCAAATTCACCCATTTTATTTAGTTATTTTATGTTATATTAATGTGACTGTAGGTGTGTCTTTTTGAGATACTTTCCGAGTTATATAAATATGTTTATTAATTGACAATTAATCTTTTGCATGTATGGCATATTGCAGTTGAAACACCACAAGGCTATGTAGTGCAATGGCCGTAAATTTCACATCAAACAGTTGGATGAAACCAGGAAAATATCTGATAGTGGGATAACTGCAGTATTTCAGGTCACTAATGTTTCCTCTAGGAGTGACAGACATCCCTGAGAATATGAAAATAGATACTATGGGTATTTGAATGATATACTTGAGTGTGACTTTAATTCCTTCAAATTAGTTCTATTTGATGTCAAATGGTATAGGTAATGAATCCATGAACGTAATGAGGAAAGAACTCGTATTCAGCATGCCAATGGATTTTCGATCATTAAAACAATGGTGTTTGAAAGAGGATATGATCGCTATGTTTTTCCAAGCCAATGTGAATATGTCTTTTAATCAAAGGTTCCAGGTGAGAGGGATTGGTCATTTGTTTTTAGATATGATATAAGAGGAAGGCCAGTTAAGTATACTCATGTACAGGAAGAAGAAGATGCGCCAAATCAAACAGAGTCGAAATATCATGGGACGATAGATGAAGAAGACAGAGAATATGAACTAGATATCGGAGAAATTAATGTATTTCTTGATGATGATGTCAATAAAAATATGCTTGAAAATGACATTGATGATGATGATATTGTCAATCCTTTCAAAATTGTTTTTGAACTGGATGATGATACAGATGTCAAGTTCAATGAAGAAGAAGAGTCAAAAGAAGGATGATACAGATGTTGAGTTAGATCAAGTACATAACTATATATTTTAATTTGTATGAATTATTCTCTTAAGTAATTTACTTATGTCATGGGTTAATTACATGTTTTTAAGTTTTATGTGACTTTTTTATATCATGTATTCTTATATGTTGTTTGATTATTATGTGAAACATGAAAATAGTCTTCATACTAGAGTACACGGTAAACTAAAAATATCATTTACAAACACATAATTTCATTTACCTTCATTATTATTTGTTTTCGTAGTTTCTATGCATGAATCTTAATATGTTGTTTTCGATTATTTTCTATTTTATAGATTGGAGATGGGGAATTGAGAGTGATGTGAGGGGGAGGGGAGGGGCCATATGAGATTCCAACTTCACATGGTTGGCCTTGTTCAGTAGAGGATAAATTAATCTTGAAACCAATAGAAGCTCATTCATCTTTATACCATCATGATTGTAGATGTCATCATTGTTGACATAGTATTACATCAACGATGTTTCAATGAAAATGTTTGTCATTTCTATAGCATCTTTGTTGAAACTATTTGAAAACATGGGACTTTGGCCCATGATTTTTGTGGCAAGAAGAAGGTGTTAGATGAAATTTTGTATTAAAATAATGATTACATACTAATATATATATATATATATATATATATATATATATATATATATATATATATATATATATATATATATATATATATAT
>JASDQU010316885.1:0-13008 GCA_032191745.1 Picea mariana | reverse complement strand
TCTTCTTGCGAATGTGCGCTGCCGTCACATCTCTTCTCAGAGATAAGCCGCCACCATTCCAGCAAGCTTGTTTCCGCTGCATTTTTACAGTTTCAGCTTATTTCGTTATCTAATAGAAAACCAGTTTTACTGTATCTCTGTTATTTTCGTGTTAAGCACCTATTAATAATCTGTAATCATTTCGTTCTGCTCATAAAATCCGGATCACCCATCCACTTGCTTTTGCTGCAAAGACAGGCGTTGTGTATAGGCCACGTATGTGGTAATGACCTTCTTCTTACTATGAGCATTAATCACAAAGAAGATGAACTTCCCATTCTGTGAAATGATGTTACTACATTTCTTAGCAGAGATTTAAGAAATAGCAATAGGAAACGCTACCTCTAGGATCTTGTACAATTATCTACCCAAATTAATAATAACATTGTGGGGTCTAGATTCATACACAACATGATGCTTCCACAAATATGGTTTCCCTAAAAGAACATCACAAACTTCAAGGGGAGTAATATCACACAATACCTCATCTTTGAAAGGATTGATGTCGTAGGGAAGATGACATGATTGGATGACATAGATATCTCTTCCTTGGTGAAGCCAACCAATGGTGTATGGTTGCGGGTGCGGTGTAATTGGTAGGTCTAGCCACTTGACAACCTCTGTTGAAATTAGTTTCTCCTGACTACCTCTATTGAAAATGAAATGAAGTAGATCCCTCTTTAACCACATCTATGAGTGAAAGAGGTGTTTCCCTTCTTCTGGTTCTTTTGGTTCACTTGGCCGGACTTTGGTGGTAGCAATATGGCACTAGGTTCAACATCAATAATATGATTCCCTCCTTCAGGATTTGACTTAGAATCATAATCGTCCTCTAACTTAGGATCCTTCAGATCAGCCATGAGGGACTTCTTGGAGCGTCATTTTTTGGTGTTGTGCCAAGAAATTTTATGGTACTCACACCATTTTACCATGTCCTTCTTCATCTTCTCATTACCCTTCTTGTCTTATGGCTTGGAATAATTGTCCTAAGGGTGACCATCTCAACTTGTTCCCTTGTTTTGTGGGTTGGGGTTGCCTTTTCCCTTCTTTAGCTATGAGGGGTTTGCAGATCCAAACTGTCATAGTTTCTTCTTAAATGTTTGTTCGGTCTTGATAGCATATCTATAAGTCGTGCCCAATGAGGCGATGTCCAAGAAATCCATTTATGTTTGGATGTATATATGCAAACAACAACATTATTTGAGCACAAGATGATGCTCAGAGTATTTTATACCCAATTTGGTGCGTAGGGTATGGAAAATATTGGTGACATCTGGTACTGTCTAGTCCCTTTCTTGACGTAGGGTGGTCCATATGGTGTATTGGCCCTCATAGCTTCTGACAATCTAGTATTGTTCTTTAATGGCATCCTGGAAAGAATCCCATGTAGGGTTTTCTACAAACATTGTATATTCCTCCATGAACCTTTGCTCAGAGTAAGTATCACACCATTATTTAACATGGGGAATGCCATTGAGGAGTGAAAAAGTAATCTTTTCCCTATCGAAAAAATTGTGGACCAAAAAATATCCTTCGAGCAGATTCAACCGTTTATCTACAACATTTGCATCTATCAATCCTTCAAATTATGCAATATCAAAATTTTCTTGTACCTTGAAGGGGGTTTCATGGCTGCTTAATGAAGATGCTTCTCCTGTGGGGAGTGGTCGAAGGATATGTGTGAAGTTTTCCATCATTTCATTCCTTTGTCGCATGAGGGATTCCTTGAGCAACATTTTAATAGAATCTCCTTCTCTATCATCTTTCTTTTAATCCCCCATGAGTTTTTTTCAGGCTTGGAGCGACCTATCTTGTAATGGCTCGATTGGTTTGATTCCAAACTTCTTGTACCCAGATCTTGTTGGGGACATGCATGAAGAACAATAAATGAAGAGAAGACCGCTCTGATACCACTGATCCATATTTATGAGTGGAAAAAACTTATTAATAGATTGAATACAATAAACACAAAGATATGAAGAATAACACAAATATCTAGTGAACAATATCTTCTATTAAATAATGAAATAGGATGAAACTGTAAAACTACAGAATTGAAACAATTGCTCGTGTGGTCGTAGCTATCTCTGAGAAGCGATGTGGCCGCTATGCGCATCCTTATGAGATGAATGGATTAAAATGAGGCTACAGAGGCCTTTTTTATATTACTCATGAAATCTAAAATCCTAAATATCCAAAAACCTAACCCTAGAAGGTGAAACACCAAAACTCGTGTGGGCCTTATGGGTAAGTTGGTGTAATTTGGTATCTCAACTTCCCAGGGTCGTAACTTTTTCATACGACCTCTATTTTAGGCGTGTGATAGACCGCTAGAAAGGTGTTTCACAGAGATACAAATTACACATTCAAACTTTGAATTTATCTGAATTTTGACTGTGGAAAGCCAAAAAAGCAATGTTTAGGGCCCCAAAATGACCCTGGAAGTAGAACAGGATGTGCTGATACAAAAATATGAAAACTAATCAAGTCGGATAAGGTGAAAGGATGTCAGTATCATCTTGGAGGATGTGTGGGGCTTCAGACAACCCCATAAGTGTAGAACCTACAATTACAAAGAAATATAGAAGAATGTGTTGAACAAAAAATAGACACGAGGAGCCAGTTGGAATAGGTGTATGGCCCCCAATATCCACCTGGATTAAGGGGACCAAATACTTCAGTAAGATAGATATGAATTATAGGTACCACCAAGTCCCAATAGAGCATAATGATGTATCGAATACTTCATTCAAGTCCAAAGAAGGTATTTTTAAATGGTTAGTTAGGCCCTTTTGCTTGACAGATTCCCAAACAACTTCCATGAAGATGATGGATGATATCTTCCAGACTTTCAACAATCATTTTATGGTGTTTTATTTGGATGGAATCCTTAGATTCAAAAAGATTTGGGAAGAACACTTGCAACATATTGAGTAGGTTTTTCACACTCACTGACAACACAAGCTATATGAAAATTTGGAAAAATGCTCCTTCATCATGAACATGATATAGTAACTAGGATACATTGTTGACGAGCATGGGGTTCATGTCGATCCAACCAAAGTCTAAGTCATTCTTGATTGGCCAACTCCGACCACACTCACTCATATTTGGATCTTCTTAGGCCTTCCCAAATTATATTGTAGGTTCGTGTTGGGATACTCCCACATTCCATGGACCCTTAGCCAAGTGACCAGAGGTGGTGGAAAAGGATAATTTCATGTGGGGCCAATCACAAAAGAAAGCGTTCTATCATTATAAGCAACAAAAGTGCTCATCCCTGGTGCTTTCTTTACCTAACCTACAACAACCTTTTGAGATTGAGACAAATTCTTTAGAGTATGCTCTTGACAATGTTCTCACTCAAAAAAGACATCCCATGGCCTGTCATAGTGAGACACTACTAGATACCATCTGTAACTACCCTACTTATGAAAAATAAATGTACTCCATTGTACAAGCCTGTTTCTATGGAAGGTGTTACATTCTCAGGAAGGAGACAAACATCCACATTGATCATAAGCCTCTGTAGTTCATGCATACATAAGGAAAATTTCAAAATGAACTCCATCAAAAGTGGTCCACATACTTGCACCAATTTCATTTCAACATTAAGTATAAGACAAGGAGCATCAACTGCGTCATTGACTTCCTCAATAGACCTCCAACTGAAGCACTAACCATGGTGCTACATCTTATGGAAATGAGACCTTTGAATGGCCCCAAATATATGAGATATATCATGGCTTCCCCACTACCTACCATATGTATGGCACAAACACAGTTGTCATTGATTTCCATCTTCGGGATGGGTTGTTGTTCCATTTGGGCCATCTCTACGTCCAATCAAGCGAGCGAGGGAAGTTTATTTTGGAATCTCACTAGAGTAAGCTGGAAGGACACTTCGGCATCGAAAATACAATGGCAGTGTTGCATCAATATTTCTATAATACAAAAATTCGACAGTATCTCAGAAAGTATGTCAAGTCCTTCATCGCCTACACCATTTCTAAACTGACCATTAACAAACAAGGCTTGTACACACCTCTTACTACTCCTGATGGGCCCTGGGGATCCATATCGATGGACTACATGTCAATCCTTCCTTCAACCACGAAGGGAATGAATTTGTTTTTATGGTTGTTGATCGATTTTCCAATATGGAGATTCTTTCCTCCTTCAAGAAGAGCATCACAACAAAGGCCATTTCTAAGATCTTCTTTGAATCACTGTGGGTACATTTTGGGATTATACCAGAAACTATCATCTCAAATTGGGACATTTTGTTCCTCAACACATTATGGTTGAGCCTATCACCATGACTGGACACCAATCTCACCAAAATCCACTGCCTTCCACCTTTAAATGGATGGCCAAATTGAGGTCGTCAATAGGAAGATCGTGAATATCTTGCGCATGTGCAATTTTAGGCATTCATGCACATGGGATAAGAGCCTTCCCTATGTTCAACATACTTGCAATAGAGCCATACATAGCTCAATCGGATAGAAATCCTTTCAGGTGAGGTTTGGATTTCAACCATTGGGTCCCATGGATGTTGCACTACCCCTTGCATCCACATAGGAAGGATCATCCCATGCTCAAAACCAAGCCAAAAAATCCACCTGGTTCATTGAACGAATACAACACATCTGACAACAGGTTTATGATATTTTGTAGAAGCCCAATTTCAAGTACAAGTAGCACCATGATCAACATCGAGTACCACACACGTTCCAGGTGGGAGATAAATTTTAGTTACACTTGTAGAAATTATTCCTTACAATACACCATCATAAGCTTTGTCCACTCCTCTATAGGAATTACACCATCAGGAATGTTGTGGGTGACAAATTTTTTGAGCTCAACATTCAAGCCTTCCTTAGCTTGCACCCATTGTTTAATGTGGACCTCCTCCAGCCATACTTGACACTAACATAGCTCAAACCTGACAACAAGGAACAAGAATCCAATGATCAGATCATGCACATATAGGTCAAGAGAACTCAACAATAGAAACTTCATATTTATCGTGTTATCAAAGCAGGGTAGCTCCTAGACCAAGGAAACTGGCTCACTGTAGATTTTAACCTTGTACAATATTTACTACAAACAGATTTCCAGTAAAAGAACAGAAAAGACACAATGGAAAATACAAACATTACACACAGATTTGTCCCTTGGAAACCCAAACTGGTAAAACCAACATATTCTATATTCATTCATTAAGATATATTGTTTACAATACAACATACATATAGGATCCAACTACATCTAAAACCCTAACCCAATGACCTGGATTAGACATCAACCCTAGTTCCTTAACCGAAAATAGAAAACCATCGAAAAAAAACCATGTGTCGAAAAACCACCTAAATATGTGACATGTTTCTGGAGGAATAATATAACACTTACCCAACATTCTCCCACTTGTTGGTTTATTTGCATACAGGGGGTTACAGGGCTGCATAGTCAACAATCTAGGGCAATAATGCCCATGGATCCTCTACACCAACATAACTTCTCAGTGCTCATGGATTTTTTTAATGAATCTGCAACATTCTTCAAAGTATCCACCTTCATCAACAATAGTTTATTTTCTTCAATCATGTCTCTCACAAAGTGATATTGAATATCAATATGCTTTGTCTTTGAATGATAAGTCGGGTTCTTTTCCATAAAAATTGCACTATTATTGTCACAATCTATCCTTACAACTTGTTGTACCAACCCAATACCTGAACACAATATTCGTAACCATATTGCTTCCTTACTTGCATGAGTGGCTGCCATGTATTTGGGTTTTGTAGCTGAAAGTGCCACTACATCCTCTCTTTTTCTCATTGAATTTATTCCTCCTCCAAATAGGTTAAACACATACCCAGTTGTAGATATCATATGATCTATATCTCCAACCCAGTCTGCATCCACAAAGCTATGTATATCCACCACTCTATCCAATATCGATCTTCCTTAGTAGCACAATCCATAGCTAGCAGTGCCACGCAAATACCTGAAAACCCTTTTTACTGTTGTCCAATATTCCTTCCTCAGTTTTGACATATACCTTCTCAAAACTACCACTGCATGTGCAATGTCTGGTATAGTACATACCATTTCATACATCAAACTACCAACTGCACTCACATACGGAACATGAGACATGTCCTCCTCCTCTTCATGTGTCTTGGGACACTGATTTGGAGATAACTTTACCCAAATAGGAATAGGATCCTTGATCGGTTTACATTCCTGCATATTAAACCTATGCAATATTGTCTCAACATATTTTCTCTGATTTAACCAGAGTTTCCTCCTTTTCTAATATCTTTTAATTTCCATGACCAAAATGAAATTTGAAGCACTGAGATCCTTCATGTCAAATTTAGAGGACAAGTGAGTTTTCACATCCTCAATAATCTTCTTGTTTTTTTCTATCAGCAACATGTCATCCACATACAAGACCAAATAAATCAAATGATCACCAATTAATTTAAAATACAAAAAGTGATCCTCTTTGTTTCTTGTGAAGCCAAGTCCCGGCATATAAGTATCAAAGTTTTGGTACCACATCCTTGGTGATTGTTTTAAACCATAAATTGAATTTTTTAGCTTGCATACCAACTCCTTCTTTCCCTTCACAACATAACCTTCTGGTTGCTTCATATAGATTTCTTCTTCCAGATCCCCATGTAGGAATGTTGTCTTCACATCTATCTATTCTACTTCAAAATCAAATCCAGCAGCAACAGATAACAAAAATATTATAAAGGTTAACTTGGAAACAAGAGAAAAAATCTCACCAAAATCAATTCCCTCAACCTGGGAATATCCCTTTGCTACTAACTGAGCTTTGTATTTCTCCACTTTTTCTTCTAAATTCAACTTCTTTTTAAATATTCATTTGTTTCCAATGAGATTTATTCCAGTCGACAACTCCACTAGATCCCAAGCCTCATTATTATCCAAAGATGTCATTTCTTCGTCCATGGCCCTTTTCCAAATATTTTCATCCTCTGAATCAATTGCCTCCCTGACAATTCTAGGATCATTCATCAGTAATAAACAAAGAAAAATTTGAAAAGAAATTAGATGGAGTATACCTTTCCAGTAGACTTCTTTCTCGATCCAATATCCTCCATAATGAAGTATGAGGATCTTCTTCTTCGTATTCATGTTCTTCTATAGAGTTTGATTCATCATCCTTTAAATCAAACTATATTTTATTTGGTTCTTCCTTACTTGGTAGGAATTCATATTTAACAACATCCTTCATTTCTCTAATAACACATCTTGGTTATACACTACCTTGTTAGTTTCTGGGTTCCAATTATAACCTTTGAGACCATCTTTATATCCAATAAGGATACACTTTTCATCCTTCTTCTCTAGCTTACTCCTTTTTTCCTTTGGAATGGGAATATATGCATCACAAACAAATACCTTGAGATGTGTGAGAGAAGGTTCCTTACCAGTCTTTACCTCTTGCAGAGTCTTGTCATCTGATGTTGATGAGGGTGATTTGTTGACCAGGTAATATGGAGTACCCATTGCCTCTACCCAGAATTCTTGCCCTAACCTGACCCCACTGAGCATGCACCTTTCTTTTTCCATAAGTGTCTGTTCATCCTTTCTACAAATCCATTCTGTTGAGGTGTATATGGAGTAGTCTTCTTCCTTTCTATACTGCACTTCTTACAACATTCCTCAAATTCATTCCCACAGAACTCTTTGCCATTATCTATCCTGGACACCTTAATTCTTTTCTCTATTTGATTCTCAACAATAGACTTAAACTCTTTAAACCTGTCAAATACTTCGGATTACTTCCCGAGGAAATATATCCAAGTATTCCTCAAGAATTAATCTATAAATGAGACATAGTACACATATTTTCCCAATGATGGGACCGACATGGGCCCAAAAACATCACTGTGAACTAGTTGTAAACTTCTTTCTGCCCTCTTTGCACCAGAGGGGAATCTTACCCTATTCTTCTTCCCATATAGACAATGTTCAGAGAAATCAAAATCTAGAGAGAAGTTATACATACCTTCAACCATACCTTTACTATGTAGTAGTCGAACACACTTCTCTCCGATATGCCCCAGTCTTTGATGCCACAACATAACCTTTTCTCCAGAGACTATAGGATTTTTGTCTTCTTCAACTCCAATATCAGGAAAAATGGAACTATTACACCCATCACTAATAGTTCTTCCTTGCATCTTATACAGAGTTCCAAACTGAACTCCCTTCAACAACACCATTGCTCCTTGAACCATCCTGCAGGTTTCTTTTTCAAATATTGTTTTTACCCCTATGTCGTCCATTTTTCTTAAAAAATTAAATTTCTAGCCAAACCTAGGATGTCCAGAATACCAGGCAGTGTTCTAATCCTTCCATTTATGAGCCTCAACTTGACTTTTCCTCATCCTATGATTTTGGCTGTCAAATCATCACCTAAGAAAACATTACCTCCATCATACCTTTCATACTCCCAGAACCACTCCCCGTGGGGTGTCATATGAAAGGATGCACCAAATTCAACCAACCATGCCTCATGATCTGCATGTGTGCTTGAATAAGCCAAGTACACATCCCCTCCTTCTTCCTTGGAGGTATTTTCTTCTATAGAAGGAGATTCTTCATATCCCTTCTTTTTCGCAACTTTGGATCTACAGTGATTCTTGTAGTTCCCTTCTTTTCCACATTTCCAAGATACCTTTAAAAAATTTCTAGGAGATTTATATCTAATCTTAGAATTATATCTCCCACTTGAGATCTTAAATCTATTTCTTTCCTGGGAACATCCTCTTGCAAATAATGCATGTGTGCTATGTCCTTCCATATTCTTTCGTCTCATCTCCTCTGACAACAAAGATGACACCACTCCATCAAACTTCAAGGAATTTGTATTACTACATCTCACCACAACCAAAATATCTCATGAGTCTGGTAAAGAATAGAGTAAAGTAATACATTTATCTTCATCTGAAATTTTAATATCAACAAATACTAACTGACTTACCACAGTATTGAAGGCATTAACATGCTTTGCCACCAAGTCTCCATCTTTCATCCTCAGGTTATGCAACTTCTTTCTCAGGAATAGTTTATTCACTAGGGACTTAGACTGATACAACTTCCCCAACTTATACCATAAATGCTTGGTTGTATCTTCCTTTGACATATTTTGTAATACTCAATCTAAGGGACATAGTCAGATTGTGCTCATTGCCTTCCGATCCAACTTTTTCCAGTCATATTTTGAAGTTCCTGTAGGTGCAGTACCTATATCTACCAAAATGTAACGACCCTAATTGAATAAATGATTAGAGATTACAAAGAAAAATTAATTAAAGAATAAATGGGATTAATTAAGTAATAATCAAACTGAAGATTTACATTTAATGACTTGGGAGATAACATGGATGGCGTATGCAGGGCGAGAAGCCCAGAAATCCCGAGAAGATAAAACATTTATGGAAGGAGTATGGAGGGGGACGAGGGTGGTTGGAGAGTAAATGCATGAGTCGGTCGGGAGGAATAAGGGAGGAAAGAGGGGGATGTGCGCACCATTCGACGGGGATGGATGCAGCGGACTGTATTTGGCTGTGAGCAACGATTTTGTGGGCACTTTGGTATTGTGTGGATTGTGGCATCTTGATCAGTTGAGCCACTGCGTTGCTAGAGGTTTTGGGCACGGAGGGCCAGGATATCCGTAGATATCCTGGAGCTAGGTCGTTTTCCTAGTTGGCAGGGTGGATAGTAGTTTTGGGCAGTTTTTCTGTGTTTGCAGCAGGACTGGACTGTGTAGCAGGTAGCAGGAGAGCAACAACAAGGCAGCTGGCAATGGGATTTAGCATCAGAACTAGGTAACCTGTTAAATTATGCATTTATTTCCTTCTTCTATGGAACCGTTAATCTGAATAAATCTAAATTACTGATGTTGCTATAACAAAAATAGATAGTATGCTATGAAGTTAATGTTTTTAGTTATTAAATAATTTGCTTATGGAAATAAATACTGTTTAGGAATATTAGGCTGTTACATATGTGCATGTTTAAACTAATTTGGTTATATACATTATAAATTATTAGAAAGAATAGAAAATAAATTAAATAATTTGGTATAATTAATTTTATATATATAAATAAGGTTAAATTAGTATAAATAATTTATACATATATATAAGACAAGATAATTTTACTTAAATTTGAGCTAAGTTAAAATTAGTATAATAATATTCTTTTTAAAAATTGTTATTAAATTAAGTGTAAGGTTAGTCTACCTTTAAGCTATTTAATGATGATTAAGACTTAGACTGGTGGTGCATGTACTAGGAAGTGATGAGTAAAGCACAAGGCTAATGTAATCACAGGGCGAGGAAACCAAGAGTTCTTTTGCAAGAACGAACAAACCAAGCTTAGATGCTTAAACCTGACCCAAACCGAGCCAATTCCCCTGATGGATTAATGTCTRTTTACAGACAAGTAAAGAAAACTTACACCCAACCCTGTTTCTAAGTTTAAGTAGCACCAAATTGAGACGTCCTTGAACTCACCCAGAAAACTTTGGGGGTGATGCAGGTTAAGCCGTACAATATGGCCAGAACTCGAAGGGGTCGAGGCAGGGGAGCATCGACACGAGCACCACCGACGACACCCACACCATCACSACCACCGACACCACCATCASCACCACCACCATCGCCCGAACTAGCCCTCATACTAYGCTCATTGGAAGCCATTAACRAGACCTTAAAGGGAYGCCAACCAGTAGGGGCTGAAGTGGAACACTCACCATCTGGAACCGGTAATCCAGAAGCCTCAAGGAACTCAAGGGGAGAACTTCCACCCGGGGACATCACACGAGAGTTACAGAAGATCAAACTTCCGGAGTTTGCTGGAGGTCGCGCCAGTGAACGCGTGGAAGCATGGTTGGAAGGCATGACAAGGTGTTTTGCCTTAAGGGACTATACGTCCAATTCAAAGGCCAAGATTGCAATTTTCCAGTTACGAGATAGCGCCTTGAATTGGCGGGGCAACTTAGAAAGACAACTACACCTTACCCCAGATACTGTATCTTGGGAATTTTTGAGCAGAGGTTCCAGAGGAAATATCTACCAGCATTCTACGAGGAACAACAGGTAGGGGCATTTCATGCCTTAATACAAGGAAACAGAACGGTGGAAGAGTACGAGATGAGATTTATGGAACTGGTCAAATATGTGTCGTATATGGATACCGACCAGCGACAGGAAGATCATTTCGTCTATGGATTGAACCCTAAGATAAGAGATATGGTGCGGATGTGGAAACCGACATCAGTAGCAAAGGCGGTGGAAAATGCGCGTTACGTGGAAGAACACTTGAACTTAGTAGGGGGTGCAAGGTCGACATTTCCGCATAGCCCAGGGTTCGTAGGAAAGACCCCAAGGACATTTTCAAGGGGAGGGGGCTCAAGGCCACCACCTTATGGTCATAGAGGCGTACCAAGGATAGTAACTGCAGGAATTTCAATGGCAGCTAGTGCTGCATCTCATTTGTTTCCAACGGTGCAGTCAGGCCCACGACAATCGCAGGGAATAGCTAGTAGGGGCAGGGGTTCCAGGGGGAGGAAATCATTTCAGGGACCATCACATAACAATACACCGGTTCCATCTCATATTACCTGTTGGAGGTGTAAGGGACCCCATTACCAACAGGACTGCCCGGAGTTACAACAAGGGTTTATGCATAGAGAAGGAAAGGCACCAATGGGGGGATCAAGTAGCAGCCACAAGATTTACGTAGCGGTTAACAACCACCAAGCTGAGCATCAATCCACAGTAGTGGAGTCATCAGGTAAGCTAAATCATGTTAATGTTAAAATTTTATTTGATTCTCGTGCGACAGATAGTTTCATTTCACCATCTACATTAGAGAAGAGTGGGCTGGTAGCCTACGAGCATGATGACTTTAAACAAGTCGAGATGGCTTCAAGGGAAAAACAAGCTGTAGGACCTAGTGTCGATAATTGTGTAGTATACCTAGGAGTGTGCACTACCAGGTTGAAGGTATACGTCACTGCTCTTGGGACGTATGACCTAATCATTGGAATGGATTGGTTAGCAACTCATCGAGCATTGGTAGATTGTTTTGCAAAGAGAGTACTTTGTTTTGATGATGAGGGAAGACCAATAGAGATCCAAGGTGTACAGAGAAAAGTGTCATTGTGGTTTATATCAACTATGAAGGTCAAGCGGTGCTTGAGGCAAGGGTGCCAACTTTATGTAGTGGAGGCAGTGAATGAAAGGAAGGGACCCTCATTAGATCAGTATCCGGTATTGTCAGAATTTCAAGATGTTTTTCCGAACGAATTACTAGGGTTACCTTCGGAGAGGGAGATTCATTTTACTATTGAGCTAAAACCCAGTGCAGAACCAATATCCAAGACTCCGTATCGAATGACAGCGCCAGAACTTTGTGAGTTGCAAATGCAGTTGAAAGAGTTACTAGACTTAGGGCTAGTAAGGCCCAGTGTTTCACCTTGGGGCGCACCGGTAATCGTTGTAAAGAAGAAGGATGGATCCTTACGACTGTGTATAGACTATAGGGAATTGAAACGTGCTACAGTGAAAAATAGGTACCCAATGTCGCGAATAGATGACCTCTTCGATCAAATGAAGGGAGCGGCGGTATTCTCAAAGATCGATTTGCAATCAGGGTATCATCAGTTGAGGATTAAGGAAGGTGATATCCCAAAAACTGCCTTTCGAACTCGATTTGAACATTACGAGTTTGTTGTGGTACCTTTCGGATTGACTAATGCGCCAACAGTATTCATGAGTCTCATGAACAGCTTATTCCAGAAGTACTTAGATCGATTTGTCCAAGTTTTTCTAGATGACATTCTCATCTATTCCAAGAATGAAAGAGAACACGAGGAACACTTACGAATAGTGTTGTCTTGCCTTAGAGAGA
>JASDQU010316879.1:0-13417 GCA_032191745.1 Picea mariana | reverse complement strand
ATGAAGTCTAGAGGCTGAAAGCATTTCCCCCCAAGCTTCATCTCATCCAACTACAAAGGAGAATGAAATGAAGCTTCAAATACTAGACGAAGGACTTGACTCAAACAGAGAGGGGGAACAAACTGTTTTATTTTTTAATGAGTTTGACACGGGAATAAGAACTATGCTCAAGAATCCAAGTTCAATCCCCAAACCTCTATTTCATTTTTTAACGAGCTTGACATAGAAACAGGAACTTTGCTTGTAAGATCTGTTTCATTTTTTAACGAGGTTGACATAGAGACAGGAACTATCCTCACAATCTCTGTTTCATTTTTTAACAAGGTTTCTACAGAGATGCGAAAAACTATCCTCGCAGTTGGTTTCGTTTTTTAAATGAGCTTGAAATCAGAAAACCATGCTCATAGTTGGTTTCATTTTTTAATGAGCTTGAAATCAGAAAAGCATGCTCAAGGATGGTTTCATTTTTTAATGAGCTTGAAATCAGAAAACCATGCTCAAAGACTCTCCTCTTGATCATGGTTTCCAAGAAGAAAATGCTCTGGAAGGACACCATGTCAAGGGACAAAACTCGGTCATGGCTTCCAAGAGATCTTCACTGGATAGAAGAGACACACTCTGGAAGGACACCATGTCGAGGGTCGCAATAGGGGTAAGGAGATCAAGCTCAAAATACCCTGTCAAAGAGATCACCATGTCAACTACTGGATCCAAGTCATCGTCATCGGCAGTGGAAAGCATGGGAGACAACACCGCATAATTGACCTGAGGAAGGGGTGATATTGACTACATATATGAACCATTCAGGGAGTTCATTGAATTGAAGTCAGAGCCAAAAAATGAAAGTTGATCAATAGTCACCATTCTTCCATCGTGTGGGAAAGATATCACACGAAAAAGGGTCAACACAATAGATTTCATGGCATAGACATAATATCTCCCAAGGAGTAAATCGAAATCCAAGGGGTCTTGGACTACCATGAAATCAACAAAGATAGTTTTCCCTCCCAAAGTTACAGGAAATTGAGGAAGGGTCCCTAAAGGTTGACTGGTTCTTCTGTTAAAATATAATAGATTCTGCATAACCGGCGCATGCTGAGGATAACCCAAATCTTTCCAAGCAATAGAGGAAAAAATACTAATGGACGAACCTTCATCTATCATCATCTGAGGAACGTATTGACCACAAACCTATATTATAATATTGAAAGGAATGTGAGAGGGAATACAAGGTCCAGTTAGCACACCCGAATTAAAAAGGATGTCATCGTTACTTGGAGGGGATTCCATGGGAGGAGGTGGAATGGACCCTAGCATGGTAGATTCTGTATCAATGAGAAAAACATGGGTAGTATCGGGTTTAGTCTGTAGCGGGAGAGTACGCTTGACTAATAATGACGTCAAATCGACTACTCGGGTTTCATTCTCCAAGGGGAGAATGGGGTTGACAAGTGGAAATGGATCAACTTCTTGGGTTTCACTCTCTAACAGAAGAGTGGGATTGACCGAGGATGGGATCGGATCAACCACTTTGTCAACTAGTTCAAATAAGGACGTGACCATATTGACTACATGATCAACCAGATTAATCGATGAAGGGGTCGAATTGATCATTCCATCAACTACAGGTAGGTCGAGAGTAAGCTTACGATAAGCAAATGGAAGTCGAGGCTATGAAACAATCATGTATTCTAATAATTTCAAGGCTTCATCCATACAAGGGAAAAGGTGAGTTTGGTGACTCCCTCTACATAACATACACGGGAACTTGACTCTACTTTTCTTCTTCCCAATGGTATCTTGACTAGTTGACAAGAGTTCATCAACATGTTGTTCAAAGGCTGAAAAGACGGGTTGGAAAGGGTGAGTAGTCCATGCTTCTATAACCTTGGATAGACCAGGACAATCCTTAATAATATGGTTACTCTTACAAAGCCTGAAAGGGTACTTGGGCTTGTGGGTTGTTTGGGTGATCTTGACATCATCAACACTCCCAGCATGATTAATAGTAACTAGTTGTTTTCCAACATGTCTGGAAGTGGTTGGAAGTGTGGATTCTTGCTTATTTTTCTTCTTCTTATTCTTCTTATTCACCGGGTTACTAGCTTCAGATCTTTCACTTGACAAAGAAGATGAAACGGAAGAAGACCTTGCAAATGAAGAAGGAAAAGGGGATCTTACTAGTGAATAAGGAAAAGGATCAACATGAGGTTGATGTTATTGGGGGAAAGTGCTTACAACCAAAGCACTAGAAGCATTCAATATTACCTGAGTGGAAAAGAACCATACCAGTAATCCAATTGTGAGAACTGGAAGGCTCAAAGTAGTGATGTGAGGAGGACCAATATTTCTGTAAGAAGGAAAAACAAAAGGTTCCCCTGGAGAAGGGGTTCCTTCATTGGTTGTTCTGGGAACTGATGCCATTAAACATAGATCCAACCTAGAGTATGCTAGGGAAAACAAACAACACATGCTAAAAATCCAGGAAGCAAGAAAACAAACAAAACCTTCTCATAATGAAGACACTAGTTGGTGATGAAATCCAATATCTCGGGAACAATGTAATAAGGGGATGAGATAGAGAGGGTTGAAAAGTTATGTTGACAACCTTCTTAATGGACTTACACCCTGGTAAAAGCTCCCACACATAATTGTGGGTATACCCTCCAAGGAGCCCGAGTGAGTTTGGCCAACGTCGATTCCAGGTACCATGAAGATTTGCCCCTCCACAGTCACCTCATGTAAAGAACCTAAAGAGAAAGGCTACTAAGGTTACCAACTACAACAAAGATGCCTAGGGAAACAATCGACAATCGATCCAAGTGCAAAGTCAAGGTATCTAGCCCGAAATCAACTTGAAAGGATTCCACTCATCATTGTGGGTATACCTTCAAGTGACCCGCATAATACACACAATCTCTACACCAAGACCAACAAAGCATGCTGAGTAACTTTGTCAGTCTCAATGCGACCTCAGGTTTGACCCTTGTGTGAGAAGGGCTTCCAAAGAAAAAATGTAGCAATTGGATTTCACCACTCCCTAACGCAAGATTCTATGTTTGTTTGCAACTTTGGAAAGTTATCTTTCACACCTATTCCAAATCCCTACAAATAATCTAATGTAGGTTTGCTACCAGAAAATATAAAAAGGTCTAATCAATTTTTATAAGTGCCTTATTTTAAGGCTGGTGTTACTCAAGAGGAAAATGGTGTGGACTAAATTATGTTTTGACTGACTCTAAACAATGCAAAATAAATGAGAATGCAAATATTTCATTTCAATGAAAGCTATATTAAGAGAAGGAGAAAATGTTTATCATTCCCAGATGCACAATGTCCCAATTTTTTTTATTAAACTCATCAATATCAAGATTCTCAAGAAATGAGAAAAAGAGACTGTACACCAATACATGATTCTTGTGCCCCCCACCCCCCACCCCTGACCCTGAGGGGGAAAAAATTTAGAATTCAAGACTAAAAAATGCCAAAAACCATGCAATTTCTCTACTTCAAATGAAAATATTCCCCCAATCTAATGTAAAGAAAGAAATTAAATATTTTTTTGTTTCAAGGATAGCTAAAATCAATAGATAACTTATTCAAAACAAAAGTAACCCAAACAAAGTTTCTCTTTTAACACGAGTTATTCAGAAAAAAGAAGTGTTCTTTTCACTAAACAATTCTAAAGAAAAAACAATGCTTTGTAACTGAAAGACACTCAAAGAAAGAGACCAAATATTTCAAAAGAAAACAAAGCAAAGGTGGCTACAAGAAGCTCAAAAAATGTCAAGAATATTGTAAATAGATCATAATCAAACCCAAAAATTCACCCCAAAACCAAATCGAAGACCTCGGTAAGGAAAAACCATCAAAAATCAAAATTTTCTCAATCACCGCAGGCTGTAGACTAACACAATGTGTCAATCCTTGGTTTTCACAGGATAGATATGCGTAGGATGCAAAAATTCCACACTGGTCTAAATAGACAGGGTGCAACGATCCTATATTTCCACACTGTCCCTCAAAGCAGGGTGCGAAAATTAAATAAAAAATGGAAAAAATAAACAATATGAAGGTTTTCCAATGAATTTAAACAGTCAAAGAGTCAATTTAGATCTCCTAGTGACTCAGAAAATAGAACCCAGGCAATCAAAGAAAGAAAGCAAGACAAACTAGGAAAATAATCCGTTCCCCAATGGAGTCGCCAATTTTGTTATCAGGCTAATTGTTAAGTGCAGATACAAATCAATCCCCCTAGCTTCAGTACAAAACTAGAACAAAACAAGACAATACACTACTCTTTCCTTATATTTCAATACTCAAATGAGAAATGGATCTAGAATATACCTTTTAAATATCAAAGATCTAACTTCACCAGTGCAATCCAAGCTCTGTCGCGAGGCTTATGGAAAAATATCTGCAAAGAAACACAAGCCAACAAAGACAAGAATAACAGAGTCTATTTGATATGAAACTATGTATGTGATTAGGGAATCATACAATATGACCAAATAACATTGATATAGGAAAGAAAAGTATACATATATTAAATAATGTGGAAGAAAGATACATCCAGATGCCTTGATGTCGTCAGGTTCCTTCCAATAGTTCCTTACTTCCCACACACTTCTTGCTCCAAGGATTCTGAGACCATGGATCTGATAGTTACTCACAATCTATCTTGACAAAGAAAAGTCCAAAGCCACTCTAATCAAGCCAAACTTCCAATCTACAAAACTCAAGCTCAAGCCAATCTAACCAAACTAACAATCTCAAAGCCAAATTTCCAATCCCAAGCCAAGCTACAAAACTCAATAACAAGCCAATCTAACTTTCTCCATGAGAACTCCTCTCCTTTTATAAGATGAAGAGGATAAGGTGAGGAGGTTAGGATGATCCCACTAAATCATGAAAGTGGGTAATATCGAAACTGTTCAGAGACCACCTCACCATAGAAGATTCTCCTTCTAGAAACATCGAGAAGATGCTCGTTTTTCCCACGTACAATAATTTACACACCCTAGCTATAGTGCAACCTGAAGAAATGTCACAGTCTAGATTTATAGCAGTATGCAGAAATCAGGCATCTACGTACCTTGTGTATAGTGCAGCCTACAAAAATCCTCCTTATTAGGGTTTTTACAAAGGAAAATACAATTTCTTCTCTCAGGTAAACTTCTTCTCCCTTCTTTCTTCAAGAATTCAGGCCATTGATCTTTCTAAAGAAAAAGGATAATTTTACATCATTAACAGTCATGAGGGTGACAAAAATAATGTGTAACACCTAGGGGAGGGCTCTATTCCAAAGTATTGTTTATTTCCTATCCAGAATGCATATAGGTTCTGCTTGGAACTCTCCTTATGGTTCCATCTGCACCATCTTCCAATCAATGATGTGAGTAGGATCATGAATATGTCTTTTCAATAATGAAACATGAAAAACATTATGAACCTTTAAATTTGCATGAAGTGCCAATTGATACGCCATTGGTCCGATTCAAGTTAAGATCTCAAAAGGACCACAAAACCTTGGCGCCAATTTGGAACATATTCCTAGCTTTAGGGTGATTCTCCTTGCTTTCAATTTTAGATAAACATGGTCCCAAATTTTAAATTCCTGGTGTCTCCTTTTTAGATCTGCATATCTTTTCTGATGATCTTTTGCCTCTTTCAAGTTCTAATGTACCCTTTTACCATTCTCTCCATTTCTTGGAGCATTTATGGTCCAACCATAATCATGTCGACCGGATTATCCCAACTGATCAGGGTCGTGCATTTCCTTACGTATAAAACTTCCAAGGGACTCATCTTAGCTAAGGCTTGATACTCATTATTGAATTTGAATTCAACTAGGTGTAGATAGTCTTCACACTTAGTTGGTTTTGTCCTTACATACATTCATAACATGTCTTCAATAATTTGATTTGTTCGTCCTGTTTTCCCATCCGTTTGTCGATGGTAACTTGTGCTGAAATTCAAATTAGTACCCAAACTTGAAAATAATTATTTCCAAAAAATGGATCTGAATTTGACATCTCTATCTGAAATCACCATCTTAGGAATACCATGCAATCTAAAAAATTCTTTCATAAAATATTTAGTGATATTAATTACCTTGTAAGTAGATTTCACAAGTATAAAATGTGCAGATTTACTTAGTTTATCAATCACTACCATAATTGAGTCATTTTGTCTTTGAGTCTTAGGCAAACCTATGATGAAGTCAATCAAAATAATTTCCCATTTCCATTCGAGTATAGGGATAGGTTGTAACAGACCTTTTGGATGTTTATACTCAACCATTACATGTTGACAATCTAAACATTTAGACAAGTATTCAACTACATCATTTTTCATGTTTAGACAATATACAAACACATCTCTAAACCCATGGGGAACTGTAAAGTCTTCCAAACTTGGTTTTCTTTCTTTTTCTAAGAGATTAATTACTTGAATAGAATATACTTGGAAACCCTTATTAATACATTCATTGGATTGCATTGTTGATATTTTCCTGACAGAAACTAGTTTTTTGATTCCTTGTACTGTTCTAACTATATTACTTTCATCCTTGTACATGAATGACTTTTCATAAAAAATTAATATCACTTTATGTTTTTCTAACCAATCCATTCTAATAATTAGATCATAAGACCCTAAAGGTAATACATTCATATTTAACTTTGTATTCTGGCCATTTATACTGAGTTCACAATTAGAAATAAATTATGTTACCTTTCTTTTGGTCCTCGTTGCTAGTTGTACTAACTAATATTTAGCATGTTTTAACTTCTTTAACTTGTTTAATTATACTAAAGCTTGATAAATATAACTTAGACTAGCTCATGGGTCAATTAGTATAGAAACATTTTTGTAATGAATTTTACCTTCAACTTCAACAATAGTGGATTGATGATCTGCTTGTCTACCATCCAAAGATGCATTGATCTTATGCACGATTTTGCCAATATCTCCAACTGTTGAATACTGTTGAATATTTTGGAATGAAGTCCTTGTTGATGGGTTTAAGCGTGGACAATTTCTCTGTAGGTGGGCTTCTCCACAGTCCCAACATTTCAATGGTTCTTTTGGGTTGCCCCCTACCTTCTTGAATCCCAAATTAACTGGTTTATTCCCCCCTTGAGTATGTTGTGTTTTAGAATGATAGTCCATCCATTGAAATCATTTTTCCACGTTACGAAAAGGGGTTGGTTGGAAACCTTTCTTACACTAATTAATTTTATCATGTTTCTTATCTTTCCACGCCTTGGGAATTTTAGATCTTTTTTTATACTATTCATGGCACATTCTAGCCTTCCTAAACACCTCATTTAAGGACTTAATATTATCAAATTCAATTCTTTCCTTATATGACTATGGTAGACAGCTTAAGAACCTTTGTATTTTTACCTTATCTTCTTTGATATAAGGCACAAACCTCAATAGATCTAGGAATTTATTAATCAGATCATCCATAACCATTTCTCCTAGTCACATTTCATTGAATTCTTAGTCTTTCTTTCGTAATAACTTTCTGATAAGTATTGTTTCTTGAAATACTTTTTGAATTCTGGCCATTCCACTCGTTTTTCTTTCAATCCTTTCGCTAGCTTTAGGTCTTGCCACCGGATATTAGCTTTTCTCTTTAAGTTATAAATGGTCATTCTAACCTTCATATTACTAGAGTAATTATAAATCTAAAAGTATTTCTTAATGTCTAATAGCCATGCTTCAACTTCCTCACCAATATTTGATTCTCTATGGAAGGTGGAGGATTTTATTTTTTTGAATTCACCTTCGAGGTGGCCCACTTGTTTTCTTTTCCTTCCCATAGATGCCTTGTTTTCTGTCATGCATGTGTATTTGGATGAGCTATCTTCCTTTTTTGTTTTGTGACTATAATTCTCTGAGGAATTTTTGTTGACTTCTTCCTCCCTCTCATTATCTTTTGGACTCTTCTTTGTTACTATACTACATAGAAACATTTAATTTATTTCCAACTGATCTTCTTGAGTGTTGGGGCTCAGAAATGTCCTATTTTCATCCACCTTTCCCTTCATTATTCTTCACATTTCATCACCCCATTAACCTTTCACGATATCATTTCCATAAATATACTTGGGTTTCACCTTATTGTTCTCCACTTTATTCATTTTAGTATTAAAAGGAAATTTGTGATTAAATGCTAGAAAATTGACATGCTTTCATATATATCTCAAAAATGTGTGAGCTTTGTAATGTGTAGGAATATATGAAGGATTAATTCAAAAGGAATTCTCGAATACTTCCCCCACCATTTCAAGATTTGAGGAGATAATTCAAGCCCATTCCAAGGAAAAGATCATGGAGATTTGGTTGGAATATATTATCCAATATATATGAGAGATATGTGTGAGGATTTGAAGGGATTATATTTTGTAATAATGGGAAATAGGTTGGGAGAAAAGTGGATCTGTAATAATGAGATGGTTATCTTATCTTCAAGTCTCTCATGTATAAAAGAGAGTGCTCTCTCTTCATGAGAATTGAGTTAGATTATGTAATTAGAATCAGAGTAGTCATTAGGATTCGAAAGAGAAAGGGATTCCTAGCTTTGATTCATGGTTTTGGTTTTCATGCTTTCATTATTCTTTTATAAAGATTGATTTGATTATTGTAATATAAGATTGCTTCATTGGTGAGATCTCACATATGTTATTGTGTCATTCAACTCTTCACATGTTGTACTTGTTTTTCCTTCATGTAGTTCTCCATTTCTAGATGAATTCCATTTACGCAATTTCCCATTCTTAGAGTAAGTTCATTTACACAACTAGATTAATTAAATTTTAGTCGTGTGTTAGATTAATGATTCAATTCCAGTCATGTGTTAGATTAATGATTCAATGTAATTCATGTGTTATATTAATGATTCAATTTCAATTGTAGCTTAAACATTAGATTAGATTAGTCCCGCTTCAATCTTGCATATAATTTGTGTGTGCTTCATCAGTTTACAAACCCTGGGTTGACAAATTAGATAGTTGGGCAAGTACTATAATTCAATTAATACAACATTAGTTCGGCCCAATATAATGATTGTCATTCCCTTGTCACGATTGTTGTTCCTTTTGCTGTTCATTTGAACTGAACGATTGTTGTTCCTTTTGTTACAATTGTTGTCCCTTTGCAGGGGTTGCATCTCTAGAGGACAGTATTGAAAACAGAAGGTAAGAACCTATGTAGGTGACAAGTAAAACACTTGCGCCAATGCCTACCTTTGGATGATGCATAGAGGTTATATTTTAGGACATCTTTAGAGCCCAACATTTTGGCGCTATTGTCGGGGAAGGATGATGGATTGATGTATTAGTTTCTTTTTCATTTTAATTCATGCAAGTGTGATCTAAACGTGTTGGTAAGGGGTCATAGAATCTTATGACAAGAGACTCCTCATGTTCTCCCTACCAACTAGATAGAAGTAATTTAAATTTCTGCAAGATTAGTTTAATTTTTGCAAGTGTGATCTAGACATGTTGGTAAGGGGACATAGAAGATCATGAGAGGAGACTTCTCATGTTCTCCCTACCAACTAGGTAGAAGTAATTTCAATTTTTGCAAATTTCAATTTTTGCAAGATTAGTTTCAATTTCTAGTTTACTTTAAAATAAAACTTTAAAACAAAATCTTTCTAGTTTACTTATTATTATTTTTTTTTCTAGTTTATTTAGGAATAATCACATTTATAAAAATAAATAAATAATTCTAATCAAACATTCTAAAAATAAAAAATTGCAAATGGATTTTCACATTTCCTGATAACATCATTGGAATCATGAATTTTATCTTTTTATGCTCAAATTATTGTGAAGTCACTTCACCGGGTATTCATGAAGAGGATTGTAAAAAATGTATTATCACCAACCGGTAAAAATGCATTTCATTTTTTCATTTGGTTGATAACATTAGTATTAATTTCTACACTTTATGTTTTCGATATTCTCACACTATTTGCTGCAAATTAGTGCTAACATTTTTCAGGTTGAAAGATGATCAAATTTGTTGCTGAAGTAATTTTCAAAGATCACAAAACTTTTGAAACAAAAAAAAACTATTTTTTATTGACTGCTTGAAGGAGTTGATTCTTGTCTTACACATCATGGCATTTGTTTTTACACATAAACCTTTTCATAAACCCATTTGCATCATGATAATCTTCCTCCATTTCTCCTTCAAAGAAGATTGGTAATCCTTGTGTTGAAGCCCATCTTCCATTGAATTATCCTTCATGACTTCGCACACGCCTATCTTTTTGAGTCGCATACATCTCTTTATCTTTTTCAGTTCATTTTTACTTGTTAATAAAACTATCCAGCTCCCTTTCCATGACTACATTGCCTTTCCATACACACTGTTACTATTGAGATATTTTCCTTTATAGTCCTACCACTCGTTTTTTATCACAACTCACATTGACTGATGTGGGATTACTTAAGGCCCACCTTTCAACAAGTCTTGCCCCATCGACCTCAACACCTTATCTGGGATATAGACTAGAGTCCATTTTGAGTACCCAGAGGCTTGCATGCCTTAATGGAAATTTCTCTTGCTGAAAATCATGGGAATACATCTTGCATTTAAATGCATATAATAACCCCACTAAAACATTATGTTACATTATACACATGTGTTTAAACATTTATTCATTTGAACTATGTTGCACGGACATTAAAACAGGGTTAAAGTGGTTCTTTAAAGTGATAAGGTGGATGCCAAATCACACCTGTACTTCGAATGTTAAGGCTTGCCGATATTTAAGGTAGAACAGGTCCATTAATGGAGTAACTACCCCTGCATCCTGACACACCAGAAAACCACCCAATGCGGGTTCTCCACTTCAATCAACTTCACATGGCAGTGGGTGGCGTACTCTATCATCCTTTAAGTCATGGACAATGTGTTCAAGATGCCATTACTTTCCATCTCAATCGTTGTTTTCTTGTCTTGTTTTAGTAATATTCCTCACTGTGTTTCTCTTGGTGACCAACTACCCAGATGGAATTCGACCCTAAGTGGGGTGAGGTAGCAACGCGACAGAAGGATTTTTATGAATAGGTAAGAGCCTTTACATGCTAGGCAAAAATGTTTAAATAGTTTTCTTCAGGTGCAAAGTATTTCTCTGTTGGATTTTTGAACCGCATTTCTATATTATGCTCTTCTTTGTTTTTAGGGTTGAACCCATTTTCTGGTGCTATGCTTGGCATTATTCTGTACTTCCTTCATAGTTCAAAATCTAAGAATGAGACCCTACTGCAAGAATACTTGCGCTCGCCTATATAATTTTCTTTTGATTTTTTATCATACTTGGTTTGGGATCTGTAGAGACTGTAGTAACATCTCTATAATGAATAAAAAGTAGGATAAGGATTCTATAATAAGGATGAAGAATGGATTTTTTCTTCACATATAAGGTTTCCCTCTTAACCTTGATGACAGTCAGTTACAAAACTATCAAGGGAAAATCTCCTAGACCGCTTGTCAAAGCCATTAATGAGTTTTCTTAATATCCATTTGTAAAGATCATGAATCTTGGTGTTGGAGGTATTACTATCTATGTTGGGAGAACATTGATGGTATAACTTCATTAACATATGTTCTCTACCCCCTGTGACTATTAATATATAACTTGGTGATTTAGGGTAAGGATATTGTCTACTCTACCTAGAAGTGTTAATAGACTTATTCACTTAAAAACTAAAACCGTCTATGAACCGCACACATTGTATTGTTTAAAATTCCTCATATAAACATTTCCATACAACCGAAACTTGAATTGAATGCCATGTTTCTATAAAAGGAAGGTTTTACTCATTAATTCTTCAATGAATACTAAAACCTGCCCTCAATTGAGGTATCCTCCTGCTGTAATCACAATGAAATGGTTTTTGCAGAGGTCTTCATGTGTTATTTTACTGTCATATGATAAAAAATTAATTAGGTTTACAAGAATACAAGTCATGTAAAATAAACCACAACCCTTTTGTGTTTTTTTGTAAATGCTTCTCGGATTTTACTTTCTTACTGCAACTATTTATCTCTAAGAATTACTTAATATCCCTCTATAATTATTCATCGATATTTAATCTCCCAATTTAGAATTTCCATCTGGGTATCATTATTGAAGATTTGTCTCTATTACACTTATTGCTATATCTATAGTTTATTTGTTGAGTAATTCGATTATTCCAATTGGAAATTCTGTCTGTGTACTATGAGGAAAAACTATTGGTAGTTATGTCTCAAAAATATTGCTAACTATGCATTTTTTTTTTGTTAATAATTCTCCGTAAATTACCTCTGTCATTGGGTTTTCTGTAATGAGTTTCTATAAATTACTTCTATGTAATCCCTTTGATGAATTACACTGTAATATTTAAATTATCTCGGTGATTATCCTCTGTCGTTTTAACCTCTTTAGATTGTAAGATATAAATTTACTTACTATAGCTACCTCTCTTACATTATTTATTAAAATGTTTCTTCTCTTTGATTACATTATGTAATTCCTTTTTAATTTATCTCTGTATTTTATATTTTAAAGATTTTAGAGAGAATGTACAGGATTTACGAAAGCAACAAAAATTTATTAATGTCATTTTTTCTCTCTTTAAATCATAAGTTTAATTTCACATAGATATATTTTGATGATGGGTCCCTTTTTCTTGCGAGGGAACCCATCATATGGTTATGAGTCCACTCCTCCCTCTGAGGCACAAACCGATTATTTCGCAAGGGAGCACCAAGATAATCTAAGGTTTAGTCTGAAACCAAGATAAGTTACGCCTTCAACTTACTTTTATTATCTCATTCTTGTGTTTAATTGAAATGTAGTATTGATATTAACACTTTCACCTTTCCCCTTGTTGGTTGAAAACATCAGTTCATCTTGGTGAGAGAGGCGTCCTACAACCAAAAGGTATTCGGGTTCCATGGCTTCCTTCCACCAGTCTATGCACTTACCCTATTCAGTTACAAAAGTTTTGATGTAGACTCTTTAAGATTTTGTTTAAACTAGATACAAAGTTCTTGGGTCTAAGGAAATGACAATAGTACTATTTTTGGTCAACGACCTATTGATTGTATAATGGTATTTTTTTCATAATATTCTGAGATCTACTGTATCAAATGTCTTTTTGTGAATATAAATAGGAGAATATATTATGGGACTTTTTATTCTTTTCTATCGATAATCATAATGATAATAGGAGCTTCGATACAGTCTTTTTGCACTTGTTTCTTTCTGAAGTAGTTTGATTGTATACAATAATTGAACAATAAGAAAATGTAGTAAGTCTACTATGGCCAAGAAACACACACACACACGCACACACACACACACACACACACACACACACACACACACACACACATATATATA
>JASDQU010316874.1:0-13194 GCA_032191745.1 Picea mariana | reverse complement strand
CACTCAAAGAGAATTTGGTCATGGCACAAAATCGCATGAAGCAACAAACAGATCAAGGTCACTCTGAATGTCAATTTGCATAAGGGGATCATGTGTTTCTTCGACTGCAACCTTACAAGCAAACTTCCCTCAAGACCAAGCATTGTCAGAAGCTAGCACCCAAATTTTATGGTCCTTATACCATGCTCATGCATGTGGGACAAGTTGCCTATCAGTTAGCTTTGCCCACCCATTCGAAGCTACATCCTGTTTTTCATGTTTCATGCTTAAAGAAGGTGATTGGAGCTAAGTGTCAAATTCAAACCAACCTTCCAGAGTTAGTTGAAGAAGGATCCATTTGGCTACAACCAGAAGCAGTTTTGGACTAGCGTGAGTGTCACCTACGTCAGAGAAACATCAAGGAAGTGCTAGTCTAGTGGAAAGATACAACTCCAACAGACGCCACTTGGGAACCAGCTACCATTCTGTAGCAATTCCCTCATCTCAAGCCTTGAGGACAAGGTTGTTTTTAAGGGGGCGGACATGTTAGGGTCCTAACCCGCACATAGGTAGAACAATATATTCAGATGTAATAAAGGTCAATATTAATAAGGCCTTTCAATAAAATAGAATAAGGCAGATGTAAGAAGACCTGATAGAAGCTTCCGCTTCTAGAAGGATCTTCCTCTAGATGCTTCTTTTTAGTATAAATAGGAGTTGAGGGTATGAGAAACCTAGCTTAGATATTATTGTAATAGAGCTCTACTCAACTGGAGGTTGCCCCCTCGAAGAGGCCCGTAAACATTGCTTTCAGATTCAAAGTGTTACTTCTGTTGTTATTCTTATATCATTTCAGTGTTATTGTGGTGAATGTTCTAGTTATATTGTTTTTATTCTGCCATTACTAGCATTTTATTTCTGTTCTGCATACATTTTATATCTGGTGTATTACATATTCCCTTGGGTTAAGCCCTCTAGATTAGCCCCTCTTTCCTAGCCTCTCAGTCCCATCCCTTTCCCTACCTAATGGAGCTTAGTCACCCATCACTCTTTCTTTGTGGTTAGTCTACACATAGCGATGTATAATTTTTATTAATGATCTGCATAATTACAAATACAAAAATCAAGCTTATTGGCCTTAGCATCTAGGATATTTGGCCTATAACACATAAGCCTACCAGCTTATCAACACTCAACTCACCATCCTACAAACATCAGTACATTTCTCAGGGGATTGACCTAGGGTATTAGACCTTCAATACACACTCTGTGCTCCAAGGGTGCCACTCACCTGTGATTCAAATTTTAATTACACGACGTGCCCTTCAAGACACACTACGTGCTCCAAGGGTGTCACTCGCCTTTGACTAGTTTTGGTAGTTTCCCAACTCTTGGAGTCAATACCCCATTCAGGGGACTTTGTGAGAGAATAAGGGCCTCTAAGGAATAATGACCCTACCTTATTGTGTGCCCATTAGAATCTTCATGAGAGATTGTCTCACTCTGCCCTCACGACATCATGGATCTCTCGAACTAAGTAATTTTTAACCTACAATTCGATCCACGATGGGAGTGTTAGTAGGTTATGACATGGTTGCTACCACACCTCTCCCTCAATATCTAGTTGTTGTGCATGGCCCCTTTACTCCTTATGTGAGTCTAATTAGCAAGAAAACACCATCCTACATCCATCAAAGAAACATTGTCAATGATCCATAAACAACATCATAATATACTTGATCATATGTCACATATGCATAAATAAAAATACCCCAACCAATAAAGTCCACTCCCTAACTCGATCCAAAGTCCAAGGAGGTCCATTGATGCTAGTGACATCCTCAATATGTCAAGTGTCTTACACACTCAGGGGAAACTCATCAATAACATCTGTAAATACAAAGATATCAAATAACATATCACAATCATCAACATCGTCACAAGAATCCATAAGCGAACAGACATCCATATATTGAAACTGGATCACTTTCACACAAGTGTCCTCAAAGAATAAGTTAATAGCATGTGCTCGCAAGAGAGGGATGTTACATACACCCCCTCTTGTTATAAAATTCATCCGAAAGTTTCACAGTATATAAATGTAGTAAATAAAGCATCTGACAAGATCTAAATGTCTAACTATCAAACAAAAATGGAAATTGTTGGCACATATCATATGCATCTTTCCAGGTAGTTGAGTGTGGACTATAATTGTCCCATTGGACCTTGACGTGATCAAATGTTTGACGTCGTAGATGTCGAATGTGATGGTATAGAATGTGGATTGGCTCTGCCATGAGAGCACCCTTGTCCAACACTTGCAAATAACTCATGTCAATCACATGTTTAGGATCACTAACATAATGTCTCAAAACAAATACATGAAAAACATCGTGCATACGCCTCAAAGAATCAGGCAAGGCTAGTCGATAAGCCACATGCCCTTTCTTTTACACAACTTCAAAAGGTCCTACAAACCTAGGAGAGAGTTTAACAACCTTTCCAAACTTGATCAAACTCTTGTATAGTTTCACCTGCAAGAAGACTCGATCACCAACTTCATAACTACGGTCAACGTGATGCACATTGGCATAACTCTTATGTCGATCTTGTGCTTCTTTAATCCTTTATCTTATTTCTTTCATTTGTTCTTCCATTTCTTATATTGCTTCTGGTCCTACCAGGACCCTATCCTCAAGTCGATCCTAGCTCAAAGGCGTCCAACACAGTCGCCTGTAAAGAAACTCAAAAGGTGCCATCTTAATGGTGCTTTGATAGTTGTTGTTGTATGAAAACTCTACCAGTCGTAATAACTCTTCCCATCACTTATGTTTGTCCATCATGTACATACGCAACATATCTTCCAATATTTGGTTAATTCTTTCTATCTACCTGTCTGCCTTCGGGTGATATGTTGTACTAAACTTAAGTTGGGTTCCCAAGGCCTCTTGGAAACTACTCCAAAATCATCCTGTAAACATTGATCCTCGATCAAATATTATCCTCTTATGCACACCATGCAATCTCACAATATCACTGATAAAAAATCTAGCTATGTCTAGCGCCTGATATGTTGTACGCACAGGGATAAAATGTTCACTCTTCGTCAGAGTGTCAACTACCATGAAAATCAAGTCATGCCTCCTTGTCGTTAGCGACAATCCAACAATAAATTACATCGAAATGACCTCCCATTTCAATTCCAGAATAGTATGTAGTTGTATTAATCTTGTTGTATGTATATGTTCATCCTTCACTTGTTGACATTCCAGACACCTCGCCACATAGTTAACTATGTCCGCTTTCATGCCTTTCCAGAAGAATAAGGGCTTAAGGTCTTCCCTCATCTTCATGACTCCTGGATGAGCCATGCACACTGCTCTATAAGATTCATTTAAGATCAATCTTCTCAACTCGTCGTTAGGCGATACATAAATTTGGTTATTATACCTCATCAATCCTTCGTCGTCCAAAGTATATCCTTCAAACCTAGGTACCAACATGGTGTCTCATCTGATATTTTTCATAACCTCCTTATACCAGTCATCGTCACATTATATAGTTAGAATATTTTCTCGAAGATTCATCTGAAGAGGTGTCATTGAAAATATGCGTGGTATCCAGACTCCGACTCAACACATCTTCCACTATGTTCACTATTCCTTTTATGTAGTTAATCTCAAAATCATACTCGCTAAGCAGTTCTGACCAACGACTTTGTCGCGCATTCAAGTTACTTTGCGTAAAAATGTGCTGCAAACCAGAGTGGTCTGTTTTCATCTTGAATTTTCATCCAATTAGGTAGTGCCTCCACACTCTGAGGACTTACACAATGTCCAACAAGTCCAAATCATGCATTGCATAGTTCTCCTCATGCATTCTTAATTTCCTTAAGATGTAAGCAATTACTCGACCATCTTGCATCAAGACTCCGCCTAAGACTTCCTTGGATGTGTTTGCGCATACCAAGAAGTCCTCATCCATGTTGGGACCCTTTAGTATCGGTGCTATCATTAACATCTCCTTAAGCCTTTGAAATTCTTCTGCGCATTTCTTGGTCCATACAAACTTCTTGTTTTTCTTCTGCAATTACGTGATCGGATTTGCTGTCTTTGAAAAACCTTTGACGAACCATTAATAATATCCAGCTAAACCCATGAAGCTACTTACTTCTGGTACATTCGTCATCATGGGCCATTCCATAATAGTCTCTACCTTTGTTGGATCCACAACATTGCCTTCGCCAGAGATAAGATGCCCTAAATAATAAATCCTCGATTGATAAAAAGAGCATTTCAATAGTTTCTCGTATAATTTCTTCTCTCATAAACACTATAGTACCAAGTGCAAATGTTTGTCATGTTCTTCCGTCGTCTAAGAATCTATCAATATGTCATCAATGAATACTTGAAAAAACTTGTCCAAGTATTCGCGAAACACCCCATTCATCAAGCTCATGAATACCCCTGGGGTGTTTGTCAATCCAAATGGTAAAATGATAAACTTGTAATGTTTGAACCTTGTCTTGACTGCAGTCTTAGGAATGTATTCCTCTTTGATCTGTAACTGGTGATATCCCAATTTCAAGTCAATCTTTGAAAACACCTTCACGCCTTTCATTTGGTCAAACAAATTGTCTATTCTCAGCAACAGATACTGGTTCTTGATCATCTCCTTGTTCAATTGACGATAGTCAATACAGAGTCTCCACGACCCATCCTTCTTCCGTATGAAAAAATCAAGAACACCCCAAGGTGACACACTTGGATGTATAATTCCTAGGTCCAACAACTCATTTAGTTGCATTTTCAACTCCTGTAACTCAGGGGTCGACATCCGATAAGGTGTTCTTGTTATCGATTCAGTTCTAGGTTTTAGTTTGATGGTAAATTCCAACTCTCTTTCGGGTGGAAAACCTGGTAACTCTTCTAGGAACACATCCACAAACTCTCATACTACCACAAGGTTTTTTAATCCTTCTGCCATGCCCTTTTCATTCAGCACTAAGATTTCATATAGCTTGCATCCTTTGCACATACTCTTTTGTAGTTGTAGGGAAGAGATGAATCTTAGGGAAACTCTTGTTGATGCTTGAAAGCACAAAGTTGGATAATATGCTTGCAAATCATTGCCAAGATTTATTATTTAACTATATTAATGATATACTATTAGGTGGGACCCCTTGTTTAACTTATGACACTATAATGGATAATAGAAGGAGAAAACAAGACTAAGGTTTTCTCTTTAGTTTTATGAAATAGTTTCAAATTTCATTCATTTTTGAGTTTATTCGAAAGCCTAATTCTCTTGTTGACAGCAGGGTCTTATTGTAGACATCAAGGTTCAAGACTGAACCACACTTTTCAGACGCTTGTTTTAGAGGTGTTGAATCCTTGATAGTCTGTGTATTCTTGTATGTTTGTGAATTAATTTTTATGGTTGATAAAGGATATCTTGCAGAGTCAAAATGGCAACAGTTTCTGGCAAGTTTATCCAGATTATTAATTTCAGTTTTACTTTACTATCAGAGTCTTTTTGTATGGTGTTCATCGGATATCTCTAAATCAGAGTTTGGTCCATACCCTCACCGGGGTTTTGTAAAGAGAAAAACACTTTTGGTATCTTAGAATAAAATAAAATCGTATTGCCATTCTATCTCATACATGTGTTTTCATGACTTGGTTACTTTTTTGCTTTTGATCTCCATGTTTACTTTATCGTAAAATCTGCATACATTCCAATATCTTTTATAAATTTTATTTTATATTGCAACATATTTAAATTATAAAATCAGCCTCAGTCCTTGTAATTAATACTTGCAGATTGAGTAAATATTTTGAGGCTATAAACCCTGGGTGACATTCCCAACTATCTTGTCCTAGCCAGGAAATATCTGAAAATGATTGAGTAAGGTAATCCATACCTTTTCCTCAACATTTTTTTGGCAACCATACTGGGGAGATATTCCATATCTCTCTGGTTGATTGTATTGATGATTATCTTTGAATATTTTTTCTTTTTATTTATGACTCTTTGACTTATTTTTCTCATGACAATACCTTCTACAATACAACCCAATAATGAACCCGGTCTTAAAGACCATACCAACATTTCCTTGACTTTATTCATTACTATCTTGGAAACTAAAAATACTTGGGCTGAGATTGAACACTCGTGGGAAGTAATTGAACAAGATATAAGTATCTGTGAACACTGGGAGGCTAGGCAAAAGCATATTAGAAATCAGTCGTAGCCCTCCTTTTCCTAAATTTTTGATCTTCTTTTTCATGTCCTCAAATCCTCACATCTATAGAAGAAGAAGAGGATTGTCTTCTGAATACACTCCTATCATTTAAATAGGAAGGAGGAAAGACATTTTTTCAACCCAAGGAAGTACTCTAAGGAGAACTTATCTGATTCGGCTAGTTCACCCTTCTCAGCCTCACCCATCATTTTCAAAATGGCATCTACGAGTGTCTTTGGTGGTAATGGAGGTGTCTCATCATCTCAACCTTTGGCCTCCTTAGTAATTGGTAGTATATACAATCACCAAGTTCCTGTCCAATCTACTACCAACCTTGCTAAGATCATAAAGAAGTACGAGATTTTTTAATTCGAGGAATATGCTACTACCACCTCGTGGCATGTATCCTCTCCCTTGAACCTAGCACCTGCTACTCATTCGTTACCAAAATTTAAAGATCATCTACCTAGGTTTTCAGGAAATAATACAATCACTATAAACAAACACTTGGTAGCATTCTCTAATGTGTGTCACAATATCAGAGCTAATGATAATGATACTTGCATGCACTTATTTGTCAATTCTCTTGAATGGAAAGCAACGACATTTTTTTTTGATATCCATCCTAAGATTATTTCCGCTTGGGAATAGTTAGTTTACCGGTTCAAGTCCATTTATGGGTAGTCTAAGAGCCCAGCCGAACAATTACAAGAATATAATAACATTGCATACAAGGATGGTGAGACCATTAAGTCTTTCAACCTTCGTTTCACCAAGTTGTATAATCAAATCCCTGAACTTATTCTCCCCCATAACCAAGATTCTTTTATGCATTACTATAATTCTCTACCTTCCCCTTATCGACATAAGCTTGAAGAAAAATCCATTGAAAATCTTGGTTGTTCTCTTCATACTTGTCTAGAATATGAAGAACAACTAGAAAGAACAGGTCTCCCCAAGGGGCACTCGGTTAAAAAAACAAACAGTATTCCCTCCTACAACTTGTGCAAGATATGAATAATCGGATGATAGCATATGAACGAAAGGGAAATGTCCCTTCACTTACTCTTGGGGCATCATCTTCTTCCTCAACACCTTTTAGGAATACCAATGAAAACAACTTTCAGCCCAAATCCATCATGTCTCGCAGTTGGTGTAACTTTTGTGAGGAAAATCATGAAGAAAGTACTTGTGAGGTTAAGAAGAGTGCCAGAGATAAAATCTTTGGCAAGAATCCCGAAACCACCATTGTTGTTCTAGATCGGGAAGAACCAAAAGATGTTATGATCATAAACACTAGGAACAAATCCTATGCTTCTAAAGGGAAATATGACCCCCCTCATACTTCTTCTAGTCCAAGCTCATCTTCGCAAGCTGATATTGTACAAGCTACCAAAACTCTCGATAGTCAAGGAGTTCCCTCCCTTATTCCCTCTTCCAAGTATAACATTATCAACCAATTGGATAATATCAAGGCCGATGTTACTCTTCTAGACATGGTTTTCGTCCCTGAACAACAAAAACATCTCAAGAATTTTATGGAAGGAAAATCTTCCCATAGCCAATCTTTCTAAAGAAGCAAAAGAAAAGGATTCCAATGTAAATAAAATAGTTGTAATTAATTTTAGATACCCTGTAAAAAAACCCTCCTTATTTCATTTCTGTAAAAATTATGGATAAAATAGCCCATTTTTGCTATTTTATCCAAGTGTAATGTCAAAAATCATCATGGAAGAGCTAGGCTTATCATGTACTAATGAAAATTCTAGAAGCATTCTCTCATATAATAGTCTACAATAGTGAACTATAGGTGAAATCAAAGATGTGACTTTAGTTCTGTGAGCACATCCTGAAATAAGGACAACCCTCAACATCCAGGTAATTGACATGCCATTAAGTAACTATTCTATCATCTTAGGAAGAGACTGGCAAGCCTTGATAAGTGGATATCTTTCACTTGACAGGACACACTTATCCGTTCCTCGGAATGGAAATAATATTATAGTCCTAAGGGAAGGAAGAATCTCAACGTACATAGAAATCATTCCACAGCCTAACGTAAACTACGCCGAGGAAGACTTAGGAGTGTACCGCATCTTTGAGGATGAGGGTGAAACTACCCTGGAACAAATTGATCTAGAAGATGGTATGTGGTGCATGCACTTTGATGGATCATGCTCCAATGAAGGTAATGGAGCTGGCATTATCTTATACTCACCTGTAGGTAAAATTCACAACTTTTCTTATAGGTTACAATTTGCTTGCACAAACAACATCACTGAGTTTGAAGCATTATTTCTAGGCATTGAAAATGATTATAACTTAGGTTGTGGACACCTTACATTTTTTGGGGACTCTGAACTTGTTTTGAACCTTGTACGTAAAATCTGATCTCCTAGCAATAAGTCGATGAAAATCTATACCCAAGTTGTTTGGACGCTTATCTCGAACTTATTATCATTTAACATCACTCATGTTAAAAGGGAACTTAATTCAATGGCCGACGGGTTAGTTGTATTTGCAGCATCTCTCACTGGGCAACTGCTGCCTTAAAGACCTAATTATACTTTTCAATATTTATATCGTCCTCACATGCCTTTTTTCTAATCTAATGCAAGTGCCACCTTCCAAAGAGCTATAAAGATAGCTTTTGATGATCTAATTGGTAAGATTATCCAGGTTTATCTTGATGACTTGATTGTTTATTCAAAGAACCGATTAGATCATTTTGATCATCTTAGAAAAGTTCTCATGAGATGAAGACCGCTCGACATTTCTTTAAATCCTTCTAAATCCATTTTTTTTGTTACCAAGGGCAAGCTTCTTGGACATATTGTCTCTAATTCAGGAATAAGCATAGATATCGAAAGGATTGTTGCTATTATGAACCTTTGCGCCCCCACTTCCAAAAACAAGGTTCAAGCCTTTATGGGCATTATCAACTTTATTCGCAGATTTGTTCCTGACTTTTCTTTAATGGACAAACTGATTCATAATCTTCTAAAGCAAGATCACTCCTTTTCTTGGACTTAAGACGTCAAATTTTTTTTCGTAAGGATTAAGAAGGCAATTAGTTCCGCACCGGTTTTGGGGAAACCAGACTTTGATAAGGATTTTATCGTATACACTAATGCCACTAAGGAAGCAGTTTTTGTTATTCTCTTACAATGTGATGACCATAATAACGAAAAACCAATAACTTACATGAGTCAAAGCTTATCAGGTGATGAATTAAAGTATTCTTATATTGAAAAACAAGCTTTTTCTCTTGTTAAAGTTGTGGAAAAATTTTACCACTTTATCCTAGACAAGAACACACAGGAAAAAGTTCCTTTGCCTACTGTCAAGTTTTTTCTTTCACAGACTTATCTTTCAGGGAAACTTGCACATTGGCTTTCCAAAATCCAGGATCATTATTTAACTATCATGACTTCGAAAACAATTAAGGGAAGAGACTTATCCCTTCACTTAGATCAACATGCTGAAGCAAGTGAAGAAATTGACGATAAGGATAATCCTCTTTCAACATTGTTTTATATTGAGAGTCAAACCATTTCTATAGTTGAACATCCCTGGTATAAAAATATGGTGTATTACTTGCAATATCAGAAATGCCCAGATGACTTAGATACTCATCAAAGTAGAAGGCTTTGTCTTGAATCTTCCAGATATATTATTTTAGGAGACTTTTTGTTCAAGACATCTGCTGATGGTATATTACTTCAATGTGCGAATAATGAGGAAGCACATAAATTGTTACAAGAAACTCATGGATCTTCAGATTTTGTTATTCATGTTGGTGGCCACTTTTCTGGTAAAACTACTGCTTTTAAAATCATCAGAAAAGGTTATTATTGGCCTTTAATTATTCGAGATTCTTATAAATTTTTGAGATCTTGTGACAAGTGTCAAAAATTTACTAGAAAATAACTTCTTTTTTACATGCCTTTGCAATCTCTCTTCCATGATTTATCTTTTTCTAAATGGGGTCTAGACTTTGTTGGTCCTATTAATCCTCTGTCTTCAGCATGTCATGTATTTATCTTGACAACTACAATTTATTTCACTAAATGTATTGAAGTTGTCCCACTTAAACACTCATTGGATGAATAGGTAATTTCTTTCCTAGAAACTAATATTTTCTCCAGATTTGGCATTCCTTTAGAGATTATTATAGATAATGGTCTCGCTTTCATTTCCGCTAAATTGACTAAGTTTTTAGCTAAGTTGGGGGTCAAAAATTTCACCTCATCAACTTATTACCCTCAAGGAAATGGACAAGCTGAGTCTACTAACAAAAATATGGTTAGGATCATAAAGAGGCTCATCGAAGATAATCCTCGTCAATGGAGAACCCTCCTCACTTACTTCCTTTGGGAAGATCGCACTACTACCAAGGTAAGCACAGGTTGCACTCCCTTTCAACTTGCCTATGGTCAAGAAGTTATTTTTCCTTCTGAACTGGAACTTTCTTCTCTACAGATGATGCTACAGATCGAAGAATTAATCTCTTATAATGTCCCTCAAAGGATAAATTCATTGTTATCTTTAGAGGAACAAAGAATGTTTTCCTTGGAAAACATAAAGAGAAGAGAACAAACCATGAAGAAATATTTCAACAAAAGCACAAAAGATGTCAAATTTAAATTAAATGAGAAGGTCTTTCTTTGGGATTCATCCCATGCTGACATAGGAAGACATTCAAAGCTTCAAAAATTATGGCTTCGTCCTTTCAAAATCATGTTTGTCCTGGGCACAAATTCTTATCTTCTAAAATACTTGGAAGAGCGATTATTTTCCTATAGTACCAACGATTCCCACTTGAAACATTATGTGGAACCATCTTGAAATATAAACACTGCATGGAATTCATTGTTGTATTATAGTTTTATGTTTCACCATTTTGGTTTTTTCTTTGTTGATTGATTCATTTTATGTTTTTTCATTTCCATTTTTTTTCTTTTTTTCTTTTGTTGTTTTCTTTTTTGTTTATCAGAAATAAAATTTGGATCAATTTCGCCACAACGATGTTATTCTGTAAGTATTTTTTATCAATAACAATTAAGTTACACTTCTATCATGATGTCCCCCTTGTAGACATCACTGCAATTTCTCTTTGCTTCCAATACTGTTGTTAGATAGATGATTGGATTTTCATCCCTACTTTATGCTATACCTTTCTTCTCTCCACCCTCAGATTCAAAAGAGCATACTAGAAAATTTCTACTTAAGACAAGAAACACTTTTACTGTGACCAATCAAATGTTATGCATACAGGACCAAAACCCCTCATACATAACACTTTTCATGAGATATTCCCAAGGTCCCAGATCATTTTTTCCCTTAAATCGCCTCACTCCCCCTGTTGCATAATCATTCTAGTAAGTAATTCTTTGATTTACAATTCACCAGTCTGTAAAACTAGACATTCAGAGTTCTTAATCTATTGGAAAAATATTTCCCTATGGAGTCACCAATTTGTTGACGCTTTAAAGCCCAACATTGGATACTATGTTGGAAAATGATTTCCAAGCTTTATTATTTTACCATATTAATGATATGCTAGTAGGTGGGACCCCTTGTTTAGCTTATGGCACTATAATGGAGAATAGAAGGAGAAAACAAGACTAAGGTTTGCTCTTTAGTTTTATGAGATAGTTTCATTTTTCATTCATTTTTGAGTTTATTCGAAAGCCTAATTCTCCTATTGACAGCAGGGTCTTATTGTAGATAGCAAGGTTCAAGACTGAACCACACTTTTCAGACGCTTGTTTTAGAGGTGTTAATTCATCCTTGATAGTCTTTGTATTTTTGTCTGTTTGTGAATTAATTTTATGGTTGATAAAGGATATCTTGCAGAGTCAAAATGGCAGTAGTTTGTTGCAAGCTGATCCAGATTATTAATTTCATTTTTACTTTGTTGTAGGAGTCTTTTTGTATGGTGTTCATCGGACATATCTAAATCAGACTTTGGTCCAAACCCTCGCAGGGGTTTTGTAAATAGAAAAACACTTTTGGTATCTTAGAATCAAATAAAATCAAATTGCTATTATGTCTCATAACTGTGTTTTCGTGACTTGGTTACTTTTTCAATTTTGATCCCCATGTTTACTTTATCATAAAATCTATGTACATTCCAGTAGCTTTTATAAATTTTATTTTATATTGCAACATATTTAAATTATAAAATCAGCCTTAGTCCTTGTAATTAATACTTGTAGATTGAGTAAATATTTTTAGGGTATAAACCTCAGGTGACATTCCCAACTATCTTGTCCTAGAGAGGAAAGATCTGAAAATGATTGAGTAAGGTAATCCATACCTTTTCCTCAACAACTCCCTCATTTCTTCCTACAGGCACTCATCTTCGTCCCTCATCATCGGTTAAACTCAATTGTTTCATCTTACAGTTGAGTATCGCATCATACTATTCCAACCAGTCCATACCAATCATGACGTCATAATATCCTAAGATCATGACGTACATGTTTTCCTTCATTACAAAATCTCGTAAGTTGAGGCTACAGTCCGTAATGTTTCATCCAACCTTCTACTTGGCTCCTGAAGCCATTTCCATGTAGTTAAAGTCATCTGGTCCAACTTCCTTTACCTTAATTTGTTTTAGCGCTGCACTAGAAATAAATCTCTCTGTAGCACTTGGATCTATCAAAATACTAAAGGTCTAGTCAATTATGGTACCTGACATCTCGAGCACAGTAGACTGGTGCTCGACCTAGCGGTTGTTCACCACTGCATGAATCCGGTGGGCCTTGCCCAAATCTCCTACTATAGTGTGTCTGGATGACCTGGATACTCTGGCCCTCTCAAATGGACAGTCACACTAGTAATGTGACTTTCCACATGTCCATCACCCGTTCTTCGGTCCAATACTCTTAGTCCCCGAAGGAGAAGTTGTTGGCCCACCAACCTGAAACCGTGGTATGTTCTGCTAAACATGCCTAAATTGTTTT
>JASDQU010316872.1:0-13433 GCA_032191745.1 Picea mariana | reverse complement strand
ACGCAGCCCTCTGGATGCCTTGAAAAAACTAGTTACTCTCCCATTTACCATGGGGGCTATCCAGGGCGAATCAATACAAGCTCTTATCCAATTCACAAAGGTGTCATCAAATCCAAATTTCTTCATTACAGCAAAGAGGAAATTGTGATTAACTCTATCAAAAGCATTTGCCAGGTCGAGTTTGATGATCATACCTTTGTCCTTCCTGCCTAGGCTTGAGTGAAGAGCTTCTTGGATGAGGATTATATTATTTGCAATTTGTCTGCCTTTAATGACTCCTCCTTGGTTCTCCGGCACGATGGAAGGGAGGATGTTCTTCATCCTGTTTGCTATTACCTTTGTGATAATTGTGTAGCTCGTATTACACAGGGAGATAGGCCTGAATCGACTGAAGTTAATCGCTCCTTTCTCCTTAGGGATGAGAGCCAGGAAGGCTGAGTTAGTCTCGCCTCCCAACTTGTTGCTTGTCTGTGATTTCTTTATCATTTTAGTAAGATCAGACTTTATGATTTCCCAGCAGTGTTGAAATAACCTTGCTGTAAATCCATCCGGACACGGGGCTTTGTCCAAGTGCATTTGGTCAAGTGCCTCTTTGATTTCTTGCTGCATGTCTTCCTCCAGGAGTTTGTAATTGACCTCATCTTTTATGAGTTTTGGGACAGCTGAGAGTGGGTATGCTTGCGGGTCTATGCTTTCTCTTTCATTTTTTGTATAAAGTTTTTTGAAGGTATTGAAGGCTGCCTTTCTGATTTCCTCCGGTTCAGAAATTGTAGTGTTTTGGGCTTGGATTTGAGTCATAGCCTTAAAGAGCTTCCTTGCTTCCACTTGTTTATGGAAGTAAGTTGTATTCCTGTCCCCTTCTTGCAGCCAGAGGCAGCGAGATTTCTGCCTCCAGAATCTTTCCTCCTCTCTGCATGATTTGTGCCATTGATTTTGTAGTTGCTCTTCCATGATAATGTCTTGTTGAGTGATTTCCTTACTTTCCAAAGCAAGCTGGTGGTTTTCTAGTTGTCTTTGGCTTTCTAGGCAAAGGGCTGTGGGATCAATTTTGTTTTTTGCCCAATCTTTTAATTCAGCTTTGAGGCGCCTCAGCTTTTCTTCCCAGACATGAAAGGCAGATCCATTGATTTTGGTGGTCCAAACCTTGGAGACTTTACTTCGGAAGTCCTTGTCTTGTATCCAAGCGGGATTAAATCGGAAAGGGATAGGCCCTTGGCTTAGCTCTTTCTTGATTTCCAGCGTGATTGGCTTGTGATCAGAGGTACCATTAGGGAGGATTTCTGAATCGGTTGTGAGTCCTAACGTCAGGAAAGAGCTCTGCACTAAAAATCTGTCCAGACGGGCTGCTATGTGTCCTGGGCCTACCCTTTTGTTGGTCCAGGTGTAGCGCCCTCTTGAGGGTTTTATGTCCATCAGATCCCAAGTGGAGATCAGGTCCTCCACCCACTCTCGGGCTGGGTCCCTCACAATGGAACCGCCTCGTTTTTCTTCTGCTGCTAGGGTTACATTTAAGTCACCCCCTAAGATTATATTTTCTAAATCGTTCTCAATTAGATAGTCTTGAATAGAATGCCAGCAAATTCTTTTTTCATCAATATGCTGAGGGACATAGATATTAAAGAGACTTAAAATTTGTCCAGATTCCTTGTGGAGTAGCTGGGTTGATATCCAGTGCATGCGAAGGTCGGAATGGATTAGATATAATTTGGAGGCATTCCACATGGTGCAGAGCCCTCCTAAAGCACCCCTGGCATTGTCAGCTACACCTTGGCTGCTTCTCCATCCATTTTTTAGGACTTTTAATGAGTCTTGTTGACTCATTTTGGTTTCCTGAATGAGTAGGATGTCCGTTCTTGATGTTTTGATTAAATCCCTGATAGCGTCTTCTTTCTTCTTGCTGCCGAGACCCCTACAGTTCCAGGATGTGAATTTCATTGGTTATTTTTCAAGGGGGGGCGGCCTCCTTGGGAGACCTTTGCCTGCTTCCTTGTTTGCCTTACATCGATTACCTGCTCGAGGGTTGGTTGGGTGCCTTTGAGAATGTCTTTGTACATTTCTTTTTCTCTTTCCTCCTTTTTGGATTTCCTCCCTCTGCCAGGCCGTTTTGGGGTGTCCCAAGCTTCACTTGTCCCTTCCGTTTCATTCCCTGATGAGATCTTTCCTTCTTCAGTGCCTTGATCCGCTTCATTCCTCTGCGGCGAGTTTTCTTCTTCCTCAGTGCCTTGAATCCCCCCACTCTCCACGCCTCTAGATGCATGTGATGTTCCCTCGATTTCTTTGTTCTGTGTGCCTCTTCCTTCTTCTCCTTGGCCGGTGTTGTTTGAGGGCGTTGTTTCCCCTTCGATTCCCAAATCTTTGAAACTGTTTGTGTTGCCTTGGGTCCCTGGAATGCTTTGGGTTGGCGGTGTATTTTCTTTACGAGGACCGCTGGATTTCGCTCTTCCTTTCTGGGGTTGTTTCCATCCTTCCTCCCTTTATTTCTCCTGCAGGGCCTTGGGGCAGTTCCTCTGGAAGTGACCGTAATCATGACATCCTCTACATTTAAATGGTAGTTGTTCGTAGTCTAGTTTTTGCAGGTGTTGCCATTCCCCCACCTTCAGTTTTACGGCTTCCGGCAGCCCTACTTCCAGGTCAACCTCAACGCATATTCTGGCACAATAATATTGGTCTTTTGGATCTGCTTTGTCGATATAGTGGCCGAGTCCATTCCTGATTGCTTGCAATGACGCGGAGTTCCAGCAGTGGATTGGGAGGTTTGGGAGCCTAACCCAAACCGGAACGTCCTTTGGTATTTCCAGGGCTGGGTCGAAGTTTGGAGTCCAACGATTCAAGTAGAGCCCTTGAGCTCCCATAAAGTATGGCCCGTTCCTAAAGATTAGGTCCCGGTCCTCCTGGGAAATGAACTCGAAGATGTAGAAGCCCTTTCCAACGGTGTAACAGGTCACACTGTTCTTTATTAACGGTCTCCAGTTTCTTTGTATCCAATTATCGGTTGTTCTGGTGGAGGGCCAAAGCCCCATGAACTGACCTACCAGTCCTCGCTCTGACAGAGAGATTGCTACTTTCATTGGTTGTTCCGGAGGAAGACTGATTTTTGGAATGTCCTCCAATCACCTTACAAAGCTCGAGGGTTCTCCAGAGGAAGCCTTCTTCGAACAGGCTGTGATCAGTTTACTAAAGGTCGCAGAGGGGGAGGGAGGGGGCGGCGGCTCCCCTCCGTCCTGACTTTCCATGGACAGCCGAACCCTGTCAGCTCAACCCTTCAGCTCGTCAAAACCCTACTCGTTTCCTAAAAGCACCGGTACGCTGGACATGTTCAATAACAACAATTATTATTTGCATCTTGAATGTGAAATTTCTCTAATTTTATGTGTTTGCAAATTGATCCTTTTTCCTAAGCACACATATTTAAAAACTTGCAAATATTTCAAAGATACAATCCTTTTCATTTTTACATCACATTTCCTCCTCCTTTATTTAGGTTTCATTCTCCTCCTTTTATAGAGGGAAGGATGAAAAAAAAAACAACATAACTACCTCCTAAATTTGTATAATAAATAAATTTATCATAATATTAATTATTATATGGGAGGGAGATGGAAGGTCACTTTGGTCAAATACGAGTCTATGCACCTTGGAAAGATAAGGAACAAACTGTTAAACTAGTGCACACATTTCCCAACATGGACAAGAAAAAGTTTAGTATATTTATTAAATGTAACCTCCTTCATCAAATAATTTAATAAACTAAATTGAATCAAATCAAATATTGTTGCGAATAAATTCCCCCCTACGTACATGTGAGCACTCCCTCATATCTTCCTATGATGTGAGATAGACCATAGGATAGACCACTAGAGAGTTTTCCCTAGATTTATTAGATTTATTTATATCTATGTAAGGAGGTAGAATGACATAAGTTTTGTCTGATGATTGTCCTTATAACATAATCCTAGCTAATGCAGCTCTAGAGATTCAACTCTATCTCTTGCAACCTACATCCTACACACAATGAGACAACAAATACCAATCCTCAATTCTCTTCAAGAATTAAGAAATTTAAATCCAATCTAGATTAATAAAACTATGTAGATCTATGTTAATAGTGGAGACAAATTTTAAAAAATCAATAAATGCCTTGAGTCATGACTGAGGTTCTTTTTGGCCCTTTCTCTAGCTCCCCCTTCACCCTCACACAAGCAAGGCTGACCTGATATGAAGACAAAATCATGTAGAAGATATTCCCTAAAAATTTTGTAGCATAAGTCTGTCATAGATTATTCCTTCTCTTACCCTTGGAATGATTTCTTTATATAGATAGATGGAAGGGGCCAGGGGATGCTTATAGATCTCTAGAACTTATTGAACCTCAATTGTATGATGATTTCCCAAGATGATATCACGATAGAAACAACTCACCCAACGTTGATCTCATTATAATTATTCAAATATAAAAGGTTACAAGGGTGGTCACAGGATGCACTGATGCAGATCACAATTGGTTGTTGTTGTCAAGGATAGAGATCATGACTAATCACACTCTGCTAGTAGGTCAGAGTATGAACTCCCTCAAAAAATTTGAAATCCAAGGAAACTAAATGTGTCTCAGTAGAAAAACATCAATAGGTCCTCCAAGTGTCCCAAGGGTGGAAAATATAGCTATAACGAATGCCCCCTAATGTGTGACGTCATAAGAGGAACTGAATGATGAAACCCACTACAATAAGCATGAATGTGAGGCAACATAAGGAATGAATTTAATATCAAGGAACCGGTGAGTTACTGCAATCAGATGTCAACTAAACATATATATATCATCCCCAAGGTAGGCATACCCATTCTCGAAAGAGAAAAAAAGCATGGCTGCCAACACAATACACTATAGATTCATGAAATGAAATGCAAGACCATGGCCATGAAAAAATAAATGGTGGATCCCTATCATCAAAGAGATCATAACCACGAGAAAGTACAATGTGGATCTATGTCATAGTATAGATTAGGAAGACATCAAGAACGAATGAGAGTGCTCCTGTAGTCTTCAAAGTACTCATACAATAGTGATATATTCCATTGCAACTTTGGAGGGGTACCATGAAGAAGTGATGTGGCCCCAAAACCAAGTTCTTTGTTTCAAACCTGATGGTATGATTATACATCATGGAAATAAATGATCTGATGTTAAGCATGGTAAAAACCATCTAATTACCGATCAATGAGGTATGTCATTAACATACATGAAGGGAGCCATCATTGATGAAAATTGACCTCAAGGTACCTAGTACAATATAGAGAGTGTGAATAAAGGATCTAATGTTAAACACTCGTAGAATATATTGATCATGATTCAATGACGTAAACCCATCATCGATTGTGAGGAGTAATGCCATTGAGGATTGAAATAAATTATAACATGGGCACAAGATGATAATTGTGGTGCTAAGTAGGGATCCCATGAAGGGTAGGCACTACTATGCAGGTTGCGATGTGCAAAAAGAGAATGAATAATGTCACAACCTGATAGGATCAAACCTAAGGCTTTGTGATGGAAGAATGGATGATTAATAATGCAAGATGGCGGTGCAAGGACAAACCTATCCTTATATGTTGGGTTGATACACATACCTCAATTTTAGTGGATGTCATTGTAAGAATATCACACAAAACATCATCGAGTCCTGTAAAAAAATATGGAAATACTAGACTCGAGGTTAAAATGCATACTGAAATATAAAAAAAAAAACAAGTGTTTTTGGATTTTTTGGATATGATATATGCAAAACAAAAGGCACTCAGGCCACACACCTATTTAATAGGAAGTACACATCCTGATGATTTATCCAAAGTAGAGCCCAATACAAGGCTCCAACTAAGGATCCTTATTGTCACCAGTGAACTCATGGGCCATTGTCGGCATCATGTAGCACACCATGTTGGGGTCACACCACATAGAATCAAATTTGTATGTACGAAGATAATCATAGTGAGTAGTCTCATGAGCTATGGAAGCTCCTTGATGATGACCATAAAGACATAAATGAGCTAAGAAACATTGATATTTGGTATGATTGTGAGTAGATAATTTAGTTGCAATTTTCGAACAAAATATCCGAGGAGCAAAGAGGTGAAGAGTGGGAATTTCATTGGATTCCCTAGCAAATTCCCATAGTCTTGGATAAAAAATTATTTTGTTAACCCTTGTTGGCTCCAAATCTAGAAGAAGAGATGATCGATGTGTCACATATTCCCTTTTCTTATCGAATGAATCCATGACTTCTAGGATGGCCTCTTCTGAAGGAAACTTGAAATCAAGGAAATCATGTGAAATTGGAATTGGAGAGTCAACAACCCATATGGGTGGAGTAGGTTGATCATATTCCATATTAATATGGATTTTCTAAACAGTTTTAGGAGATGTCGACTGAATCCCATGATCAATTTCTGGGACCATGTCTGAAGAAGGTAAACATGAGTGGAAAAGCTCTTTCTTAGAAGCAATTGAACACTTAGGATACAGTGCCACATAATTCACTTGTGGTGGGGTAGATTCCAACCAAATACTAGGAACATAAAATCAGGTAGCATGGACAAAATGTGAATAAGGATGGTGATTATCAGATGAAATTTGATCTATGGTAACAATGCTTCCATTGTGAGGAAAATGCATCACTCGAAAGAGCGTAGACACCACAATGTTCATAGCATATACATATTCATGCCCAAGATGCATATTGAAGTCTGATGGGATACTCCCCACTATCATATCGACCATAACATTCTTCCCACCTACTTTGATAAGCAACTAAGGAAGAATCCCCAAAGATTCACTAGGTCTTCTATCAAAATCCAACAATTGACTAGGAGCTAACACAAGCTGGGGAGAACCTATAAATTTCCATGTTGAGGAGGATAAAATGATTTTAGAGGCTCCTTCATATAGTATACATCGATGGATGGTTTTTGAATAATATTCCACCTTTTTTTGGAAGGGTGTGGAAGAAGGAAGGAGAGGCTCAACAGGACTATTCCAATTGAAGGAAATAATCCCATGACCTAGAGGGAGTAGACTTGAGGTGAGTGGGATTCCCCTTTGTTTAGAAGGTTTTGCATTGGTAGTGAAGAAAAAATGTGCAATAAACACATCACTCTTAGAAATAGGAGGGGGATCGACCAAATGTTACATTGGTGTGACCACTTCGTCAACCGATGGTTGAGTATGTTGTTGAGAAAGAAAAGGTGGTTATGGAGTAGAATATCCTTCAGACATGGAAGAAACTATTTTTATCTCTGGAATAAGAGGATACAAATGAGTAAGGTGATATCCCTTGCAAAATATACAAGGGCACTTAGACTTGCATCTTGCTCATCTACATTTCTTATCAATATCAAGGTTGTTAAGTGTTTTGGAATTAAATTGTGTCAAATGAACCAGATTTTATGAGTAGAATGAAATGAATACAGATTATTATCAAAATACGCTTAACACATAATAACAAATATACAATAAAATTGGTTTCTATTCAATAAGGAAATAAGATGAAATTGTAAAATGCAAAGGAAACAAGCTTGCTAGAATGGTGGCGGCTTATCTATGAGAAGAGATGTGATGGCTGCGCTTATTTGCCAGAAGATGATTACAATGAGGCTCTCAAGGGATTTTTACAATAAACAGGAATGTCAAAAACCATATACATCCAAAAACCTAACCCTAGGAGATGAAGCGCCAAAAGTCATGTGGGCCCCGTTTGGGTAAGTTAGTACGTCAACTTCCCAGGGTTGTAACTTTTGCATACGATCTCTATTTTAGGCACACGATAGCCTGTTGGAAAGGTTTATCATAGGAATACACGTGTTTCCTGTGGCGAGACACACACATGTTTCATGTTGTGATCCATACACATGTTGACTGTCGCAAGCCCTAAAAACTTTGTTTAGGGCCTCAAAACGGCCCCAAAAGTCAGGGACTCAAAAACTAGGAAAAAACTGTCAAACTGGAAAAATACCAAAATGATCCAGTTGGAATAGGTGGGAGGCCACCAAAATCCATTTGGATCAATCCTCCACCCTTATGAATCAATGGTATCCATTCTTTTGAGTGCCCCCATTAGATGAGGAAATTTCTATTGAATTTGGCCTCGGGTGAGCCACTTGCCTTGGTGCAGGAGATGTCCTGCTTTGACAACTCGATAAAGCTAGATCCTTTGCTACATAGTGCCCTTGACTTGTTTGTCCACAATATGATCCCTGGATTCTTGTTTTATACAGTCTAGGTTGAGCTCTATTGGTGTCAATTGTTCTGCTATCTCTAAGGTGTCCAATAATGCTGGAAAATAAGGTCGAAGGAGATTTACATTGAACACTAGGTGTAGGCCAAGGAAAGAAGGAATGTTGAGCTCAAAAGAATTATCACCCACAACCTTGGTGATGGTGTACAACCCATTATGGAGTGGGTGAAGCTTCCGATGGGATCTGGTAAAGTGTTCTTTCTGCAAATGCAACCAAACTTTGTTGCCCACCTGAAACTTATGTGGAACTTGGTGTTGATCATGGCATTGCTTGTACTTGTCATTGGATTTCCATAGGATATCTTGAACCTGTTGGTGGATGTGATGGATCCACTCAATAAAACAGGTGTATTTTTCAACTTCAATTGGATCGGAAGATGAATTGTTTGAGGTGACTGAAGGGGTAGTGCAACATCTATGGGACCTAGTGGTTGGAATCCCATCCCCACCTGAAAGGGGTTGTGGCCAGTTGAGATATCAAGAGATCAGTTGTAACTATGATGGACATATGGAAGACTCTCATCCCATGTGTGAGGGTGCTTGGAATTATACATGTGTAGGATATGCATGATCATTCGATTTATGACCTCAGTATGGCCATCTGTCTGGGGGTGGAAGGTTGTGSATTTGTTGAGCTTGGTGTCTAGCAGTGACCAGAGGATCGACCAAAATGTGCTGAGAAATCGACTGTCCTGATATRAGGTAATGGTTTTTGGGATTCCAAAATGTACCAAGACTCATTCAAAGAAGATCTTGGCAGTGGCCTATGCTATGATGCTCTTCTTGCAKGCGGCCRAAATTTCCATCTTAGAAAAGTGATCAACAACCATAAAAACATAGTCATTTCCCTTCTTGGTGGATGGGAGGCCCGACATGTATTCCATGGAGATGGATTCCCATGGCATGTCAAGAGGAGACAAAGGGGTGTATAGGCCYTGTTTCTTAGTGGTCGATTTGGCAATAGCGCATACAGTGTGAGACTTGATATACTTGTTGACCTCCTATCGAAGGTTTGGCTAGTAGAAATGTTTCTGCAGCATTTCTACTATCTTTTCAACACCAAAGTGTCTTTCCACCCGACTGTAGTGGGATTCCCAGATCAACTTCACTCACTCACTTGATGTAATGTAGATATGGCCCAGACAATACAACAACCCATAATGAAGATGGAAATTAGGGACAACTGCGTTTGCGACCAACATTTGGTAGGTGGTGGTGAAGTTTGAGTCTATCTCATAGAGTTGGGGCCATCTAGAGGTCTCATGGATGCAAGTGTCTAGAACCGTGGTGAGTGTCATGACTGACGGTCTGCTAAGGCAATCAACAACGTGGTTTGTGCTTCCTATTTTATATTTGATGTTGAGGTGGAATTGTTGCATGTATGTGGACCACTTCTGATGGAAGTCATTCTTCAATTTTCCTTGTATCTGCATGAACTACAGTGGATTATGATCAATGTGGATGACTGTCTCCTTCCCAAGAATGTAATGTCTCCATTGGCGACAAGCTTTCACAATAGAGTGCATTTCTTTGTCTTAAGTAGGGTACTTAAAGAAAACATTTGATAATTTCTCACTATGATAGGCCACGGAGTGGCCGTGTTGAGTGAGAATGACACACACAACATAGTCTGAAGCATTTGTCTTGATATCAAATGTTTTTACAGGTTCGGTAGTGAAAGTACTGGGGTTGAGCATAGGAGTTGCTTTAATCCATCGAACGCTTATTGTTGGGAGTGACCCCACATAAATTTCTCCTTACCACCACCCATGGTTACTTGGCTGAGGGCCCATGCAATATGGGAGAATCCCAACATGAACCTGCATTAGAAATTGGCAAGGCCCAAGAAGCTCCAAAGCTTAGTGAGTGTGGTTGGGGCTGGGTAGTCATGGATGACTTGGATCTTGGTTGGATCCACATGTACACCATGATGATCAATTATGTAGCCCAGGTAATGGACCATGTCCATGCTGAAGGAGAATTTTTCCAAGTTGGGGTATATCTTGTATTGTCATAGGGTGTGCAGAATCCGTTGAATATGTTGTAAGTGTTCTGCCCAAGTCTCGTTGTAAATGAGAATGTCATCCAGATACACCACTACAAAATTATTGATGAATGGTCGCAGGATATTATCCATCATCATCATGAAAGTGGTTTTTGGCACAGGGGCAGATATAAGGTTCACTCTAAGAGTGCACCAACAAGCCCTAACTACTGGCCCTTTCGGCAACACCTGCGAAACAGATGCAGTCTCACCCAAAGTAGCTATGGGGGGGTCGCAGGACAAAGATGTCTACAACCATGGGAATATCAAGTGGATCTTAACACAATACAATTCAGTATACCTAGCTCACTTATCACTAAAATCCACTCCACATTCTATAGATCTGATCTAATACAATAATGTAATAGCAGTATATCAAAGACAAAGATAAAGCATCAATCATACACACATAACACCAGATATACGTGGTTCACCCTCTCTCTAGGGATATGTCCACATAACTGTGCTCATGATATATTAAGGTAAAGCTTACAGTTCTTGTCTTCTTCTCTCTTTCTCTCCCCATCCTGTGCACCCAGCTGCATGACTTTATCTTCACACCCAATTAAAGATCTTACAATGCCATAAGTCTCTTACTCTCAGCACTTCTCTCACTCACAATACAATATTGTCTCAATGGAAAACAATCAATAACAATGCTCAACAACAGTACCAACCCAACCTAGGTCCTCTCAACCTCTATTTATACAATATAGTCCCTCACTGACACCCTTAGGTAGAGACCTAGGTGTAAAAACCCTAGATATACAAACTCTAGGTGTCCAAAACCCTAGGTCAACTTGACCCTCTTTTCCCGGGCTTCGCCAGCCTGTCTCTCCTTTATTCTCGCATGGTGCTAACAAAAGATTCTCCCACTATCTGTGTTGTCCTCAATCCATATACCTTGCTTATCTTTCATCCTTGATCTATTCATCCAATGACTAGCTTTCTTTGGATTCACTCCTTTTTTTTGTCTCTTTTTCTTACTTCGACCAAGTAACAGTCACTGTGTCTCTCGAGAAGTTCGCATTTTACCTCTTCTTCCTTGATCTTCGCTTGATTCCATACCCAAGGGCCAACAGGCCCCCAACACTCACATGTGACTCGTCTCAAGGCACTTCAGATTTGATCCTTCTATTTTTCTTCGGTTTTGGACTGCGTAGTGCAATCTTTGCTTTCTACTTTATGCCTCATCTCCATCCTTGTGCAGACCATCTTTTCTTTGTCTGGTACCCAGTTTCAACTGCACCTGGTACCTAGACCCTTTTCTTCCAGCTTTCTACTGAGAGCTGTGAGGCAACTAGTTATCATAGTACAACTTCAGTCGACTCCCATTTACCAAACCTTCCTTCCATTCTCCCTTCAATGTCCTCAGCTGCGCAACTCCTCCTTCTATAATATAGGCAATCTCATATGGCCCAAGCCAATGCATTCTGAACTTCCTTGGATGTTTGGTAAACTTGTTGTCATATATCAATACTAAATCACCTTCTCTAAAAGCCTTCATCTTGATGTGCCTATCATGGTAGGCCTTCTCTCTGTCCTTCTGAACCTGCTGATGAAATCATGCAATAAATCTGTCTTCTTCCAGTTCAATCAACTATACAAGCCTCTCTTGAAATCCTCCAGTGTAATCCATATATGTAAAGGCAAAAATTCTTAATCTTGGCACCAGGTATTCCATTGGGACAACAACTCTGAGACCATAGACTAGCTTAAAATGGGTTTGCATGGTCAGCTTCTTGCAAGTGGTTCTATAGGCCCAAAGTAATGCAAGTACTCTTAAATCCTAGTCATCCCTGTTCACATTACAAATCTTCGTCAGTGTTGTCTCCAAGATTTTTTTGAATGCTTCAAATGTTCCATTTGCCTAAGGATGATAAAGTGTGCTCTTCTGATGGTAGATGGTAAACTCCTCAGTCAATGCTTCAACTGTCTGATTGATGAAATGTGTGCCTTGGTCACTCATAAGGATCTTGGGGCATCCAAACCTGGTTATTATGTCATCAAATATAAATCGTGCAACTGTAGTTGCACTACAGTCCTTGAATGCTCTAGCTTCAGCCCATCTCATTAAGTATTCAGTCATAGTAATGATATACCTTGCTCCTGTGCACTTCCCTGGTGAGTTGATAGGTCCCACGAAGTCAATGGCCCATTTTTAGAATGCTTGTAGGGTCATATGCGGTGCTAATGGAATTTCATCTCTTCTGGATGGTCTCCCAACTCTCTGGCACACATCACAAGCTATAGCATAATCCTTAGCATCTCTGTGTAAGGTATGACACCAAAGGCCATCTCACATAACCTTTTGCGTAGTTGCTTTCCCTGCATAATTTCCTCCTGTGATGCCTTCATGATATTCTGTGAGGATCAGTGGGCTTTCTGCCTCCATAACACATATTCTTAGTATCTCATCAGGTCCCATCTTGTATAGCTGACCCGTTATCAGTGAAAAGTCTGCAACATGCACTACTAGTTGTTTCTTCTGGGGAGTTGTATGCTCACTAGGTGCCATTCATGTTGACAGAAACTAGACTATTTCTGCGAAGTGGTCATTGATCTTTCTGATGGTTAGCAGTTGTGCATCTGGTAGTGTATCCTCCAGACTTGTGTGTTCTTCTCCATGTTCCAACCTAGACAAGTGGTCAAGGCCCTTGTTCATTCTTCATGGCTTAACTATGATCTCAAAATCATATTCTTAAAACAACAGAAGCCATCTGCATATTCTCCCCCCCAACACTGGCTTGTTGACTAGGTGTTATAACTCTAAATTGCACCACACATGCTTACCTGGCATCAGGTCAACTCATATCCCTTCTTTGCCAAAACACTGTTGAACAACTCTTTGAAAATCCTCTTGAATAAAGGCCCACGTGCCCTAATCCATTACTGCACGTGTGTACACGCTGGCTGACCCAAAACAACCTGCGTGGACCGACAAAAGCATGAAAAAAGGAAAGTTGTCGACAGAACAAAAATATATGGGTGAGTTAACTGAAACTCCTAGCCATGCATGGCCGAGGGTTCGTCCAAATACCTAGCTCCTTCTAGCCTATAAAAGAAGGGGTAGGGGTCCCATTTGCAGGAGGAAAAATATAACA
>JASDQU010316869.1:12079-22780 GCA_032191745.1 Picea mariana | reverse complement strand
TGAGTCATCTATATATTTTTCCAACAATTCATCATATACCAATGAAACCACATTGATCCATCTTCATCATGTATCAATGACAACTCATTGATCCATCTTCATCATATTAATGACAACTCATTGATCCATCTTCATCTGTGCATTCTCATCAAGGAAAATACATATTATATTACATCAATCATCAATCAATCAATCCTTTGACATCAATCAAACAAACCATTGGCATCAATGACAACATGATCCAACATCCTATGTATTCCAGAGCATTGTTTTTGACAGCCAATCTAAAAGTATGGTCATTGAAAAGAGAGATGTAACAAACAAGAAAGGAAAATATTACACAGAGATTAACTTTAGGAAAATGTAGTAGTCCCAAATCTCCTTATTTCACCAAGTAACCGGTGAAATTATAAAGGATTCCATTGGAGGAATTGAGATGGAGAATGACAGACTGAAAGACCGCCTCAACAAATTTGAGCAGGCTTTCATTGCAACCCAAGAATTTGCCAGTCCTTTAGCAAAAATCATACCTGCTACCATTGTAGCCAAGATGAAAGTATCCTCTACCCTCCTTGCATGCTCTAGATCCCTTATAGAGAATAACATCAACAAAATAATGCGGCTAGTTACTAAAGCCTGGGAATCATCGCAAAATTCAGTTTCCTTCGAAAACAAGGAAAATGATTTCTTGGAACATTTGGAGACAAATTTAAAAAATGATCAGCGTTTCTATGAAGAGATGCTGACCCATTTTTCCAACTATGTCGTCAACACATCAGAACTGAAAAGAAGACAAGAGAAACTCCCCTCCCCAAAGCGGACCAAAAAAATAAAATCATGCTGGAAAAATAAAGTTAACAACCTGGAGCTCATTGTCAAATCATGTAAACAAGCCATATCAGAAAAGGAAGATTTATTCATAAGCCTGCTCCAAATAGACTTAGCCAGAAGTACCAATGAGGTTCAAGACCCAAAATTTATTCCCAAATCCTTGTCAATAACCAAAGAAGCCTTCCATGAACAAGTTGATATTTTAAAGGGGTTGTCTTTCAAAAAGTTTTACGACATAGTTGAACATCATCTAGATGAGCACGAGCGTTGGGTACTAGACTATGCGGCACACAATGAAGAAATTGAACAAATTCTGCATAGTATTTCAATGGATCTAAGGAAATTAGAAAACGACCTTTACAACATAGAAATCCGGAATGAAATCAAAATGGCCCCCATGAAAAGCTACATCAAAGAATGGTTCCAACAGAGAATGGACAAACTCATCCACGAAGGGCAACAACCGGTCGACAGGACTCTACTAACCATTGACGGTAGCAACAAAAATGCATCGTCTTCATAGTAAGTCTATACTGGCATCTTGTTTTCTTTATCAATTCGGTTTAATTCTATACTGTCATCTTACTTACTTTATCAATCCACTTATCACCTCTTTAAATATAAAACTGTAACCAAAGACTCATAACTTCCAATTTATTCTTTTCAGGTCTTCCTCTCTACCATTGCACACTTCTTCTTTTGACATTCCTAATTCTTGTACTTATTTCTTTTTATGGTCTGCGGGAGCCCTAACCCCAGTCTATATGAAAAATGCATTTAAATTTCCAGAAATATGTAACACACATTATTAATTTTTGATAAATTTCAAAGAAAACTGATTCGGGAATGCCTTTATTGTATACTGAATTTTGGGTGTCAAGGAACCTTTCTTGTTTGTTCCACAGAAAACTAATTCGGGACTGCTGCATTTTTTGTCCTATTGTATGCTAAAAAAAAATTATTGCACGACATTGTTACCATTCTATTGTATGCTAACTTTTTGGGTCTCCAGGAACCTATACTTTGATAAATTTAGATTTTTCTTGTGTCCATAAGCCTTTTCTTTAAAGCAAGCTAATTTGGGAATGCTAATTTTTTTGTGCTTTTCTCCACGGACCTATGTAACAGACGTTATTACTATTCTATTGTTTGCTTTTCAATGTTGATGTAATTTCCAGAGATATGTAACATACAATATTATTTTTTGATAAATTTATATAGTCCCCAAGTCTGCTTCTCAATTTGTAACCAATTTTGAGCCTGCCAGCCCGAGAACCCGTGATCCAAAAACTTTCTCCCCACAAATGTATGTAAAACGTATGTAAAGAAAACTAATTCGGGAATGCAAAAATTTTTGTTTCCAACAAAAGCCTTTGTTTTAAAGCAAACTAATTCAAGAATGCTAATTTTTTGTGTTTTTCTCCACGACCCTATGTAACAGACGTTATTACTATTCTATTGTATGCTTTTAAATGATGTAATTTCCAGAGATATGTAACAAACAATATTAATTTGTGATAAATTTCTATAGTCCACAAGTCCACTTGTTAATTTTTATATCGTGGAACTCTCGGTGCTTTTTGTAGAGCACAGAACAACAGAGGCCCAATTTTGAGCGCTTCAACCCGAGAACCTACGATCCAAAAACTGGCTAAGTATGGAATAAGGGTTCTATGCATGCTCTATAAAATAAGCCTTTGTTTTAAAGAAAACTGATTCGAGAATGCTAATTTTTTTGTGTTTTTCTCCATGAACCTATGTAACAGACATTATTACTATTCTATTGTATGCTTTTAAATGATGTAATTTCCAGAGATATGTAACAGACATTACTAATTTGTGATAAATTTCTGTAGTCTACAAGTCTGCTTATCAATTTGTATATCGCGGAACTCTCGGTGCTATTTGCAGGGCATGGAACAACAGAGGCCCAATTTAGAGCCCGCTAGCCCGAGAACCCGTGATCCCTCCGTGCATGTACATATTTCGTATGTATAAAACTAAATATCTACTTTATAAAATTACATATTTCGTATGTATAATAGACATTAGTACTATTGTTTTTGTCTCTCCACGAACGTATGTAAAACATATGTAAAGAAAACTAATTCGGGAATGCTAAATTTTTTTGTGTCCAACAACCTTTTGTTCTTCATGGAAACCACATGTATTTCAACTTGCTACCCATGTGTCTATACTCGGAAGAATTTATTCCCATTCCAACCTACCAGGGACTACGCTGTCATGCAACACTTGTTTTCCATTTGATTACATCATGTTTGTATGGTATATATTATGCAACTTTTATATATACCAAAAGGGTCAAGTGGGTTCTGAAATGAAGAGGATGTGCCAACATGTCTTCTTGAGCACCCATGAAACACACTATTATAGTTTATGTAATTTACACATAAACACAATCATTTTTTAAATGTTGATTTAATAAGTTATTAGTTGAGTAAATGTTTTCTTTGTATTATGATTTTTATTTGAAGGTGTATATTTATTTTCCTTAACTACTCTTCAATTTATTCCATCATGCAATATCCACTATCCACTTGAAAGCTACTTTGTTTCAAACACTTTAATAAATTAAGTTTGTTTGTGCTTTGGTAGTGTCTTTTTTTTTTGTTCAGAGGACATTTATTGGGATTGTCATTTGTTCTTTGGTAGTGTTCTTTTTTTTTTCAAAATAAATTTAGTGGGATGAACTCAAGGTCAATGATGTTTTAACCATATAAAAAAATCAAAACTTCAACTAATCATGATTTGTTATGGTTACACCAACTTGTACTACTTGTTATCTCATGATGACAATAGAGGAATCTTTGATAAGACACTTAGTTCATTGTGGATATGAATAAGAATAAGGGATATTGTAACTATATCTAATCACATTCAATGGAACTTCATGATGACAAAGGTCGCTATGTTGTAATTTTTTTTGTTAATAAATCACATAAGGGTAAAATTACACCTATATAAACTTGATTCCCACTCCTTAGGTGAAAACATGGATTACCTCCAAGGTTATCACTCTCATGTTTTTAAGAGTATGTACTCTTAGGTAGTTTACCAATCAACCTTCACATTTATAGTAGGGAGGTACAATTAATATACTTTCTCTTATATTTGTGTCTTCCACTGAATCCCTACTTCTATATATCATGATGTCCTCCTTGGACTTTTATTAGCTTTCTATGTGCGTGTTAGAGTATCCTTGCTAATTTGAAGAGGTATGACTAGTAGAAATGTTTGTCTTTCATGTTAACTCCTAATTTTATCTTAGTAGTTCCCTTAGTGTAAAAAATCAATTGTTGCATGGTATCCCTAATGGGGTTTTCTATTACACTAACCCCATAAATCTAAGTTAAACATGAACCACTAACTCACAAACCCCAACCCACTACAATGAACCCCTTAATACTAAACCCATTACCCCTTAAATCAATAACCCAAAATAACCCCAATCACTAATCTACTAATGCCCTAACCAATAACCCATTAATCAACACACCCTTTAACCATTGATCCACTAACTCGCAATCCCCATGACCATTTTTCAACCAACGAAATAATGTTTCCTAATCAATGAGCCATTAAATCCCTAACTATTTGTAGACCTAAACTCCTGTTTGTTCTGGTGCTTAAATTTCTGCTCGATTTTAACAGCATATCGATAAGCAGCACTGAGTGATGAGATATCCAGAAAATCCATTTCAATTTGGAAGTCTCTTTGTAGAGCCACACGGTATTTCATAACCAAATTTCATTCAGAGTCTTTGATACCCAGATTGGTGCGCAAGGTATGGAAGGTATTGGTAAACTCTGTAACTGCTTGGCCCCTCTCTTGCCGCAGTGTGGTCCATCTCATGTATTGGTCCTCATAATTTCCAACAGGGTAATATTGTTCCTTACCACATCCACAAAAAAATCCCAAGTGGGATCGACCCCATATATTCCAGACACCTCTATGGAAATTTTATCCCAGTAAGTTTCCCACCAATATTTGACATGGGGGAGATATTTAAGGAGTGCGAAGGTGATATTTTCTTTGCTGAAAATTTTGTGAACAAAGAAATAACCTTCTAACAGATTTAACCATTTGTTTAGGGCTTCTTCATCTATCTATCCTTCAAATATAGGAATATCAAAATTAACTTGTACCTTGAAAGGCGAGGTGCCTCCAAAGTGGTCTCTTGATGAAGATGCACCTGTTGCTATCAGCAGGAGTTGAATGATGTGGGAAAAATTCTCCATCATTTCGTCCCTCTGTCACGTGAGAGCTTGCTCCAGCAACAAATTGATAGGATCGTCTGCTCTGTCATTTTTATTTTCTTCCACCATGGAGGGTTTCTTGGGTGGGTGAGAGTGATTGTCTTCAAGAGATACAAGCTCGAGACCCAACTTGATATACTTGTACCTCGTCAGGGACATGCACTAAAAAAACGATCAAGAGCAGCCTGCTCTAATACCACTGATCCGAATTATTTTCGGCACGAAATGAAAGCAGAGATATAATAAATAAATGCACATAGATATCGTGGATATCCAATAATATAACAAAAATGTATCAGATATGCAACCATGAACATAGATATATACAGTAATACGTGATTTCTATTAATGAAATAAATGTACAGAGACTGTAAAAATACAGAGTGAAAGACTTGCTAGAATGGTGGCAGCTTATCTTTGAGAAGATATGTGATGGCTACTCCCATTCGTAAGAAGATGATTATTACAATGAGGCTCTAATGGCCTTTTTAACATAAGGAAAATCCAAAAACCTGACCTCGGAAGATGAAAATCCAAAAGGTTTGCGGGCCCCAATGGAGGTAGTTGATACGTCAACTTCCCGAGGGCGTAACTTTTTCATATGATCTTCGTCTGGGGTGCTCGATACACTGTTAGAAATATATATCCAAGGAATACAAATTTTGTGTGAGAAACATCAAAGGTATTTCCATGTTGCTCCCCGTTTTCCCAAAAAACGTCATTTAGGGCCTTAAAACAGCTCCGGAAGTTCAAGACCAGAAAAAGTGCTAAAAATAGTAAATTACCAAAATTGCCATAAAATTGTTTTCAGGCAATTGGAAAAGGTGGGTGGCCATTGATATTCACCTAGATCAATCCTCCCTACTTAGGAAGTAATGGTCTCCATTTTTTTGAGTGCCCGGGGGAGAGGAAAAAGCGATTGTTGAATATGCATCTTGATGAGTTGCTTGCCTTGTTGTGGAATTTGCACTACTTATCTTGCTGAAGATTGTCACGAACATGTGGATGGAAGGGTTGGACCTTTTAAACCATTCTGGCTACATGAGGTTCCTGTGTGCAAAATGAATCTTTACACTTTGTTGCAATCTTGTCGACCTACTTCTATTGGATAGAAGGTGCTTGGGCCAAGGTTGTAGGGGTTGCAGTATCCTTCTATTCATCTTTTGAAAAAATTGTGAAGAAGCTAAATTTTTTAGTATGAGATACTACCTTGCCACACTTTTTAGGTGGAACAATAGTCGGAACTACATCTGGTATTATGTAGAGATAACCCCCCAGAGAAACAATGACACTACGGGGTCGTGACTCATAACCAGCATGGCGTCTCCACATATATGGCTAGCCTAAGAGAACATAAAAACATCCAGTGGGGAAACATCACATAATACCTCATCCTTGAAGGGTTGGATGTCGTATGACAATCAACATTTTTTTCTGACACAAATATCTCGCCCTTGGCGAAGCCACCTGATGTTATATGGATGCGGATGTGGTGTTGTCGACAATCCCAATTGTTTGACGACCTCTGCTGAGATGAGGTTATGTTGGCTTCTGCTATCAACATTAAAATGCAGTGTGGTCCCCTTCACCCACATTTGTGAATGAAAAAGGTGTTCCCCCTCTTTAGGATATGTTGGTTCTTCTGGTTGAATTGTTGCGGTCGTGACAATAGCAATGGGGTCTAGGTCGATGATCTGTCTTTTACCAGTATTTTCAGAATCCGATTCTGAATCAGGGTTTGACTCCTTGTCTTTGATCTCGTCCACCAATGTTGTTTTGAGAAACATTCATCGGTGTTGTGCCAAGGTATTTTGTGGAAATCGCACCATTTTCTGGTGTCCTTCTTTGTCTTCCCATGACCCTTATTTTCCTGTGGCTTGGACTAGTTTTTGGGAGACAATTTGTTAGGGTCGTCTTTGCCATACTTTGGTTTTTGTGGATTTGTAGACCTGAACTCCCATTTTTTCTAGTGATTAAATTTCTTCTCGATTTTAATAGCATATCGATAAGCAACACCGAGTGATGAGATATCTCGAAAATCCATTTCGGTTTGGATGTATCTGTGTAGATCCCCACAGTATTTCAGAACCAAATGTCGTTCATAGTCTTTGATACCCAGCTTGGTGCGCAAGGTATGGAAGGTATTGGTGACCTCTAGAACTACTTGGCCCCTCTCTTTCTGTAGTGTGGTCCATCTCATGTATTGGTCCTCATAGTTGCCAACGGGGTAATATTGTTCCTTTACCGCATCCACAAAAAAATCCCAAGTGGGCTCGGCCCCATATATTCTAGACTCCTCTGTGGAAATTTGCTCCCAGTAAGTTTCCCACCAATGTTTGACATGGGGGAGAGATTTAAGGAGTGCGAAGGTGATATTTTCTCTACCAGAAAATTTGTGAACAAAGAAATAACCTTCTAACAGATTTAACAATTTGTCTAGGGTTTCTGCATCTATCTGTCCTTCAAATATAGGAATATCAAAATTAACTTGTAACTTGAAAGGCGAGGTTCCTCCAAAGTGGCCTCTTGATGAATATGCGCCTTCTACTATTAGTAGGCTTTGAATGATGTGGGAAAAATTCTCCATCATTTCGTCCCTCTGTCGCATGATAGCTTTCTCTAGCAACAGATTGATAGGATCGTCTGCTCCGTCATTTTTTTTGTTCTTCCGCCATGGAGGGTTTCTTGGGCATGCGAGAGTGATTTTCTTCAAGAGAGACAAGCTCGAGACCCAACTTGATATACTCGGACCTCGTCGGGGACATTCACTGAAAAAACAATCAAGAGTAGCCTACTCTGATACCACTGATCTGGATTATTTTCGACATGAAATGAGAGCGGAGATATAATAAAGAAATTCACAGAGATATTGTGGATATCCAATAATATAACAGAAATGTATCAGAGATGCAACCATAAACACAGAGATACAGTAATACATGATTTCTATTAATGAAATAAATGTATAGAGACTGTAAAAATACAGAGTGAAAGACTCGCTAGAATGGTGGTAGCATATCTCTGAGAAGAGATGTGACGGCTACTTGCATTCGCAAGAAGATGATTATTACAATGAGGCTCTATGGGCCTTTTTAACATAAGGAAAATCCAAAACCCTAACCCCGGAAGATGAAAATCCAAAAGGTTTGTGGGCCCCAATGGAGGTAATTCATACATCAACTTCCTGAGGGCATTACTTTTGCATACAATCTCTGTTTGGGGCACTAGATGCACCGTTAGAAAGATCTATCCGAGAAATACAACATTTTTGTGAGAAACATCGAAGGAATTTCCATGTTGCTTCCCGTTTTCCCAAAAAAACGTCGTTTAGGATCTCAAAGCGGCTTCGGAAGTTCAGAACCCGAAAAAATGCTAAAAATAGTAAATTACCAAAATTGCCAGAAAATTGTTTTGACCCAGTTGGAAAAGGTGGGTGGCCACCGATATCCACCTGGATCAATATCATATACATTTATCCCCATATATGCTCCCCATATATTGCACATTTATGAACAAGCGATAAATACTAGTGCATAAACACAAAACTGCTAGAATTTTCCCAATACAAACTCCTTCAAGCATATAAATTACTTTAATACTAATCTTTATTAGTGAAATTTGAAGGGCTTGGAACTTCTACTCTTAAAAAACCCATTATAAAGGAATTTCAACTATGAATATAATTTGTCTTTTTTTGTAGTTATATTGACTTCACACACACACACAATATATATGTGTGTGTGTGTGTGTGTGCGCGCGCACGCGCGCGCACGCGCACGCACTTTTTTCTATTATATTTGCATTATGTTTATTATGTCTAAATTTTTTATATACGATCTAGAACACATCTCATGTTTAATTAAATTCAAAGTATTTCATATTCAAGATTGTTTATGCAATAGTATTTATTACTCTACTTCAATGTGGATAGATAATTTATGACCTAATTTTCTTTTAAACTTCTAACTACTACTATATTTAACTCAATAGGATAACTCTCAATATTTTTTTTCCTTTTCATGAGGTTAATATTTTAATTATTTATTTGTTGTAAGTACTATTTTTATTATAAATTTGTAAAATCTAGTGTATTGACTCTATAATTAGAATGCTTATGAATTTTTTTACTCGCATTAAAATATACAAATTCAATAAATTATATGGTAAATTTAAAAATAAAAATTTAAAGAAACTAAATTATTAACTTATTTTGTTCTTCATTTATAAGCTTAATTAAAAAAATTATTATTGTTTAAGAGTTTCATGTACTTACTATTCATTAAAACATAAAAGGCGGGTATAAGCAATTTTGTTGCTAATTTCACTTGTTTTCTTCAAGTATTGAGCAATTATATATATACCTTTGTAAAACTATAAAATAAACTCTTGGACAGATTTATATCTATCCCAGGTTCACCTTTTTGTTAGTTTTGTCTTTACATTCTTGATATATGCGTACATTTCTTTGCTTAAGAAAAAAAAGGGCAATGTGTGCATTATCATACAATTTACTCTTAGTATGGTTACCACTTTGAAATTTGATGGATGATTTTGATATATGACACAATATCTTGTAAATTATTTTAATATAAATATCAATACCTCTTAATTAAAAAACTCCATATGAAAAAGGTATATGCTCTTCTATTCTAAATTTCAACCATTGGAAACTTAAGAAACAAGAGAGATAGCCATGTAGTGGGAAGTCATTGTGTTTATATTGATTAAAGGGTGGTACTCCTTCATTTTTAAAACCATGGAGAACACGAAGAGAAGTCATAAGAAGGTGTGGTTGGTCAAGGGAGGAAGCCTTGTGACAAAAAAGTGGAACTCCGAATTTAATCCAGAGAAAGAAACTATCCGATTTAGACATCTTTGGGTTCTTTTCCCTGGATGGCCACTCTCCTTGTGGAATATGGAAGCATTAAAGGAGACATGTGATGTGATAGGGAAGTTTTTAAGCGTAGATCCAAAGCTTTTGTCTGGATCTGATAGACGCATGGGTTAAAATTTGGTGGAGGTGGATTTGCATGAGGGCATGTCGCAAAAATAGAATTAGAGTGGTGAGGGATGGTGGTGATACAACGACTGGACTTCTTGGGGGTTCTGTTTAGGTTCTCATATTGCAAGAGGACAGGCCATTTACGGCATCAATGTCGGGCGCAGAGCTTGGATGGGGTATTTGATGGTTATGTGGATCCTAGCGAAGGTGGCACTGTTGATTCAGAGAAGCTTACTGATAACTGGCCCAAGAACAATACCTTATCGGTATTGGAAAGAGATACACATGTGGATAAGCTAAATGACTGGTCTGAGCACAATAACTTCTTTGTTTTGGAAAGTGATACACCTATGGGTAATCCAAACCTTTATTTACCTTTTGTTATTAAATCTCCTTCCGCTAGTTTAAGTGAAGGTAATACTAATCTAGGATTGAAGTCATAAAATACAATCAAAGTATCCTTAGAGGGTATGGGATCGGGTATTTCACTTGTAAGTGCGGTCTCATTGCTGTTGAATTTGAGGGACAGTGAGGTAGACCCGCAATCCTTATGCCCCAAAGGGAGGATGGTCACAGCGAGGGATATGGGT
>JASDQU010316868.1:11035-22828 GCA_032191745.1 Picea mariana | reverse complement strand
GAAATGAAGTGGGAGATGGACGAGTGCAGCATCCTGAGGAAACCCTAATCCTTCGTGGTACAGACTGTCGCCGATCAGATGCAGAACCCCCGCGCGAAAACTCATCAGCAACGATTACGACCATTTGGCCCCCCCTGATACACCGAAATGGGCGCAGAAGAGGGGGGGAAACCCCCCTCATACCGTAATGTCGCGGCCAATGACCGATCAAGTACCAGGGCGAAGCAACCCACCTTTGAGCTTCCACTGCAGGTACGCGAGCAGCTCTTAGCCAGGGAACAAGGCCTCAGAAAGGAAATGGAGACAGAAGTCGGAACCTCCCAACCAAAGCCACCACAGGGATGGGAGCCAAGAAAATGCATTCCACAAATGGAGAAACCGTCGCGATACCTCATCAGCTCAACTAGGGTAGGAGAGCACACACAATTCATGAGAGAGCCTGCCCTCATCGGCAAATTTCTGGGACTCTGGCTAGCAAAGAGGGACCTCAACAAATGGATCAAGCACTAGTGGAATCCCAAAGGGGACTATGAGGTCCAACTCAGCTCCAAAGGCTTCTTTACAATCATTCTATACAATCTAGAGGACAAGGACAAGATATTTGAAAATGGGTCATACTTCTACAACTCAGCAGGGCTGTTCTTACGCTTTTGGACTGAAAGATTTAGCCCGGACAAAGAAGATTTCACCATGGCCCCTGTATGGATCCGTCTATACTCCTTGCCGCAAGAGTTCTGGCTGGAGGAGATTCTAATGGGCATAGGGAACACCCTAGGGAAATATGTCAAAGCTTCAGAAGCCACAAGACAGCGAAAATATACCTCATATGCCAGGATCTGTGTATACATGAACATCTTCAAGGCACTCCCTGGAGAGGTGACCCTTGAATACCAAGATGAGGACTGGCAACAAACTCTAGACTACAAGCACATTCCCTTTAGATGCAGAAGATGCCATGAGCACAACCACCTCTATTGGGACTTCCCTCTTATCAAACAAGCCACCAGAGCAAATGATACCACACAGAAGGATGGATTCACCACGGTTGCATCAAAAAAGAGAAACCCACCAAGGAAGTAGATCCCGGACTCCAGACAAAAAATCGCAACCAAAAACTCTTATGAGATTTTAAATCAGTTGCTAGAAGATGAGGAAATTCAGGACCCACACAAGGACCCCCAACAGCCTCAAAAAGATGCCCCAAATCCCAACCCCTCTCCCCAAGCCTATGAATCCTACATAGAAGAAAGAGGAGACGGGGATGGGGACACCCCAATGCTGCTTGATGACAGATATCTAGTAGGAATAGATCTAGAAAAGCTCGAGGAAGCCCTAAATCAAAAGGACCTGCAGACCCTCCCTGAAGAACAATTGCGCAAGGTACATAAGGTATTTATCAATTCCTCAGCAGGATCCACAGCACGCCTGGGTATAGCAATGGACTCGAGATCTAGCTCGAAGAGAGTCATTCAAGAGAATAAACGAAGAGGATGAAAAACCGCGCACCAACTGATCAAAGAAGCGGGCAACATCATGATAAATTCAGGTCAGATCCACAAGCTTTCAGAGGGATACCTCCACACAACACCACCCTCTTAATGATGAAGATCATCACCTAGAACATTAGAGGACTCAATGGTAGGTCCAAGCAAAGGATCCTCCGAGACCACATCATAGCAGAAAAGCCAGATATTCTACTGTTACAGGAAACCAAATGCCGAGGAGCAGAGGCTGAAACCATCTTTCAGCGCATATGGCGAGAATGCAATTCCATAACAACAGATTCCACAGGTGCCTCAGGGGACCTTGCTATCTTATGGAACCTATCCAACATCACTATCAGCAAACCCTTTTCAACGATAGGCACAATAAAGGCTCACTTCGAGATCATCGGCTCGAATCAGGAAGGCGCCATCACTAATGTCTATAGGCCTCACAACCACCAATACAAAGACAAATTTATGGAGCGGCTTGTACTAATCAAGACCCTGGCAACAACTCAAAACTGGATCTTAGGAGGTGACTTCAACATGATCATGACAGTGGAGGAGAAAACAGGAGGCACCAAAAAATTAGAGCAAGACAGTGGTAAGTTTAAAGCTCTCATTGATCATCTAAAATTAGTAGATATAGAAAATAGCAATGGTACCTTCACCTGGTCTAATCATAGATCGGGCAATCAACACATTGCATGCTGACTAGATCGCTTTCTAGTCACCGAGGAAATAATGGAATCAGGCTCCTATCTGGAAAGCCTCATTCTACCAAAATCAGGTTCAGACCACTGGCCTCTGGCACTACAGCTAGACACAGGAGAACTACCCAAGTATAAGCCTTTTCACTTCAAGAAATTCTGGCTATTGCATTCAGATTTTCAGCAGCTAGCCAAATCCTGGTGGGCGCAGGCGGAAATAGACCATGGCTCTAGCATGTATAAATTCCAGCAGCGCCTTAAAAACTTCAAGCAAATGTTGAAACAATGGAATAAAAATATCTTTGGAAATATACTTCAAAGCATACAGAGCATAGAAAACAGGCTGGTGGAGATCCAAAAAACATTCATCTCTGGATCCAGAACCATAGAATTAATGAAGGAGGAGGAGCGGCTCCAGGAACAACTAGAAGAGAGAAGGAAGCAAGAGGAAATCCTATGGAAGAAAAAATCCAGAGTGCAATGGCTCAAGGAAGGGGAAAAGAATACAAAATTCTTTCATAGAGCTATGATTCATAGACGACACGTCAACAGGATCACTAACTTGGAGGATAGTCAGGGCAACACAGTCAAGGAACACTCCAAAATTGAGGCTGAGCTGCTCAATTACTACCAAGACCTTCTAACAGAACCTAAGAAGGACAGAATGGAAGCCATACGTAGAGTCACTGGACACATACCTTCACTGGTAACTACCGAGCAAAATGCAGCTTTAACTTGGCCCATCACCCAAGAAGAAGTGGATCAAGCAGTAAAAACCATGCCTCCAGGAAAGGCCCCCAGCCCGGATGGATTCACAACAGATTTCTTCCACCACTGCTGGAACCTGGTCAGAAAAGAAGTGTGGGAAGTGGTAGAGGAATCAAGAGCTTCAAGCCTAGTCCTACCAGCTCTCAATGCCACCTTTCTCACCCTCATTCCGAAAGAAGAAAGATTCACAAACCCTAAACAGTTCAGACCCATAGCCCTATGCAATGTCATCTACAAAATAATAACGAAGGTAATAGCCAATCGACTCAAACCCATTCTGCCACTCGTCATTTCCAAGGAATAGGTAGGGTATGCATAAGGGAGACAAATCATGGATAGCGTCATCTTAGCTCATGAGATCATCCACTTCCTCAAGACTTAAAGAACTCTAGGTATGCTAAACAAACTCAATCTTTCAAAAGCTTTCGATCGAGCCAGCTGGCAATATCTTAGAGTTGTCTTAGATTCTTTTGGTTTCGATCAGGGTTGGGAAAACTGGGTCATTAATCTCACCTCCTTAGCCTTCTTCTCCATTCTGGTAAATGGTGTACCATCCCAACTTTTCTCACCATCCAAAGGCATTAGATAGGGGGACCCCCTCTCCCCCTTCCTATTTGTACTTTTGGTGGAAGGCCTGGGAAGGTACATCAAGGCAGCAGTCACTGATGGCTCCCTCAAAGGCCTGCCTTTACACAATATTCAGCCAGCACCCTGTCATAGCCAATTTGTTGATGACACCCTCCTTCTGAACTCCCCCATGGTCAGGGAAGATAACAAGCTCAACTCCATCCTTTCTGACTTCATCGAAGCCTTAGGCATGTCACTCAACTTGGAAAAATCCAAGCTCTACTTTTTTAATACCCCGGCTTCTGTCCAACTTCATATCTCTATATTTCTTGGGATACCCAGGAGCTCCCTTCCATCCAACTATCTTGGTGTTCCCCTCATGGGAGCGGCTTCCAGATCCATCTCCTGGGACAACCTTCTCCTTTCCATTTCCAACAGGCTAAGCAATTGGACCTTTAGACCCCTCAATATTTCTTCTCGGTTGGTACTCCTCAAGTCTGTCTTGCAAGCCCTACCCACCTATCTCTTCACCGCTCTGGCTGCTCCCAAACAAGTTATCAGAGCCATCAAAAACCTTCAGCAAAACTTTCTTTGGCATGGTCACCAACCCAACAAGAAATGGGCTCTAATCAACTGGGACAGACTATGCATGCCAAAAAGCCAAGGAGGATTGGGACTTCGGGATCCAGGGAAACAAAGTCAAGTAATGGGGGCCAAAATATGGTGGAGATGGCTAAAAACTCCAATAGCTGCCTGGGCACAACTGCGGAAACAAAAGTATGCCCCCCTCACACCGGAGGACCAGTTAATCCGACATAACAACCGAATACATGGCTCCAACATCTGGAATACAGCTTGGTAAAATCACACACTGGTACAAAACCATGCCTTCTGGGAGATAAGAGATGGAGAAAGTGCCATGTTCTGGCAAGACTCATGGCAGCAACTCAAACCATTGGACGAAATGGAGGAGCTATCCAATCTTAAAAGAGCTCTCCATCAGCACACCTCCCTAAGGGATAAGGACCTTTGGAAACCCCAAGCACAGCAGCACTTGTGGCGCCAATGGAAGATCTTGAATCAAGAGCTTGGAATCCCAGAAAATTTCAATCTGCAGAGTTGGCAATTTCAAGCCAACCACCGGAAAATACCCAGACGAGAGGGACCGGACATCCTGAGGTGGGGCTACTCCATAGTTGGCACCTTCACAATCAAAGAAGCTTACTTTCTATAGGAAATCACCAGGGTCAAAACAAGGAGCACATTTGGAACAAATTCTGGAACCTCGTTCTTTGGCCTAAGGTTTCCACCTTCTTGTGGCTAGTGGTGCACAATAGAGCCTTAACGCAGGACAGTCTAAGGAAAAGAGGCTTCATTGGACCATCCCTCTGTGTTCTCTACTATCAATAGGAGGAAACTAAAGAACACCTCCTTAATGAATGTCACTATAGTCAACAAATCTGGGACCAAGGAGCACAAATAATGCTCAAATCCAACCAAAATCGGAGCCGCATCAATGACACAATTGAGAATTGGGACCGCAATACCTACAAAAACCCTCTACTGAATCTCATCTGGCAACTTTTTCCAGGATTTATTCTCTAGAAAATTTGGAAGGAACGGAATAAGAGAATATTCCACTCCCAACCATCCCTGCCAGAGGCCACATGGGAGAAAATCAACTCACTAATCAAGGAAACAATCAGGAGTAAATCTTGGACAGAAGAAGATTTTAACTGCAACCCACAGGAACAATGCATTCTTCAAAAATGGCAGCCCATTCTAATCAATCAACCGGGACCAAGGAACCACAAGCGTCAACAGACTAGTCCAACCAGCTGGACTCCCCTCCAGCAAATTTCATCAAAATAAATTTTTATGGAGCCTCCAAAGGCAACCCGGGAATAGCAGGATATGGGGCAGTGCTCAGAAATTCCAATGGAAAAATCCTTGGTCTGGATGCGGGCTTCCTAGGGGACACAACCAACAATGTATCCGAGCTAAAAGGACTACTGCGGGGTCTCCAAACAACCATGGACAAAGGCTACCACGGGATTATCTTGGAGGGGGACTCACAAGTTATCATCAAGCTAACCACCAAGATTCTCCATGGGCGCAACCCTACAAAAATCTCACCAAGTTGGAGACTCTCTGGCTTGCTCGAAGACTTCAGTCGCCTCCTCCAACCCCATCTCAGCATCACTCCCTCCCACGTGAAACGAGATGCAAACAAGGTTGCGGATTGCCTAGCAAACGAAGCAGTCAAAATGGGAGTCGAACACTTCTGCTGGGAAGCCCACATCTCAGCAGATTCAGAAATCTCCACTCGATGCCAAACCTTAGCCACTAGAGACCTTCAACCCCTGGATGGGGTGACACGTTGCACGATGGAGCCACACGGGATCAGGTCGGGACGCGATATTAATGCATCTACCGGCCACCATCCCCTCAGACTTTAACTTACCATGCATTAGCACAGCCTCACTCATGCGATGAGCCCCTTCACACAAGGGAATGGTATCGGCCATCAGCGCACTCACCAGTAGGTTTTAATGGATATGGCGGTCATGCTAGCCCTCATCCTTTTCACCCAAATCGACAAAGAAAAGCGACATTCTCCCTCTGTAGCATCCACTCCACTTGAACAGCATCATTTCAGCAACATTTCATCCATTCCACTGGAATAGCAGCAGTACTCTGTGGCCCCGTTAGAGCTCTGGAGTAGAGCGGACCATTTGCAAAGAACCCTGCTCATCTACAGGATCCCCACCATGCCTAGAGCAAGAGGGAAGCCGTGTCGGGGAGCTGCCTGGTATACGACCAAATCTCGACGCCAGAGACAAAAGAATTTCGAGAAGGCGATAGCAATGGCAGCCATCTGAAGGTGCATGAAACCACGAATGCCTCCAATGGTGTACGTGGAAGAAGTTACCCTGAAGGACGACTTGTAGAGCTTCCCCGAGCACACTCCGTTCAGTGCCGGATAATTGGAATCCACCTTCAGAGTTTGGTTCAGACAGCAAGCCTCCACCTGCGAGCATTCTGCCTGGCCCCAAAGCCACTAGTCTAGAGGAGCCTTACACCACATGCTATATAGAAGAGGAGATTCCACCTGAACCACCCATGGAGGCATTGCTACAAGCTCAAAACCAACAGGTGCATACACACCACAACGCAACAGAGACCATTCCCCCGGCGTCCATTGATAGCCACAGGAAGAAGCAGCCACTCTCCACTGACTCGGGGTACCTCACTCTCATTTTTGAAATGAGAAGTCTGTTGGATGACCAGGTCTTTCACCTTGCTCGAATTGACCAAAGACTCGACCTGCTCTTCGTGGATCACTCCAGAACTCTTCCAAAGCGGCAATGCCCAATGTGCACGCAAGCTTATGCGTTTCCAGCAAGGTGGCGACAACACAAGGATGAGGACAAGTGCATAGGCTCAAAGGTTCAATGATGTTCGTGATTAGAATTTGTTTATTCTGTTCTGAATTAGGCTTTGGGCTAGTTAGCTCTTAGTTTTCTTATAACCAATGCATGGCATATAGTTTAAACTTCATGACTGATAGTCTTGGTTTCCTTCGGGAAGGACGACACACTGTTAATTTTGTTAGTTGGGAAACACATGGCAAGGGATGCCCAACTGTCTTGGTTTCCTGTTTAGGCAGGACAGCTGGCATCGCAAATGGTCACTGTATTTTGTTTATGCTAATATAACAGGTCCCATCCTTTTTTACTTAAAAAAAATATATATTAGATTAAATAATTGCAAGTAATTTCTTACCCTTTTAAGATTTAATAGACCAATTATGTCTCAATAGATATATCCCCTACTTTCTTTCTTAAATATACTTCATCTAAGTTTGATGAAATTTCCTTTCAAATCATTGCTTAAAAATATATCATATAGTTTTTTTTTCAACAAGAAAATTGCTCTTTATATTAGATATATAAATGAGTACACTTTACAACTTCTTCGACCTTGGATTTTCTTAGCACAACCGCCTCCCAATTCTAATCATATACTAGAGCCTTTACAAAAATGAAGATTCATAGAGTAACCATAACAACAGTGAGTCTATTCAAAAAAGGAACATCTCTTTTCAGCCCACATAACCAGAGGCATACAAGAGACCTTCCTTGTGAAAGATTACAGACACAAAAAAACTACAAAAAAGGAGATATAGATGTCCTCCATCAAAACAAAACCCATAAAGATAACTAGGCCTCAGTCATCAGGATCAGATGAATAGTGACAAAACCAATATAGACAAGTTGATTTAAAAAAGATTGATGGAGAGGGTAGGCCCCTCATTTCCCTCAACCCACCTACTAAAATCTATCTTTCCTTTGGTCTTTGTAAGAGCCTTTTTCAAGAGGTGATCTACATCCATATTGAGATCCATGTACACATGGGTGAAGTGTATCTCTCTGAATGAGTTTTTTAGCACTTTTAATCTGTCCATCCATCTCATCAAGGAGGCGATCTGTAGTTTACATTTTTCCTTTAGCCATTCAATTATGATCTTTGAGTCACCGATTACCCGGATCACATCAAGATTTAAATGTTGCACTAAGAAAAGAGTCGCCCAAGCTCCTAGCGGTTCGTCCCTCGTATTTTTCCCCTGTCCACAGTGAAGGGTCCACTTATAGACTGTTTATTCACTGATATTTATGATGCCTCTCGTCCCACACCTAAGAGTGCTAGCTTGCATAGCCCCATTGAACCAACATATTGTTGAAGTCAGAAGGCGGGGGGGCTGAAGAAAGTGCACTTTTACTTTTTTATCCATAGTCACCAAGGGAAGGAAAGCTTTAACTTTTGTTACCACAGAGTAAACTGAAGCTTTGCTTCCTTCAAATATAACTTTTTTCCTCTCCAGCCATGTGAACCAAAAAATAATGGGAGGGAGAGTTATGTAAGAAGCATCCTTTCTATGCTAGTTCTCAAAGTATATACTTAAAGAACTTCCTTCCCAAACAGTCAGAATATCAAGATCTTTGTAGAAAAATTTCCATACCTTCTGGAAAAAGCTACAAGAAATGAAAAGGTGGCACATAGATTCGGCTTCATTGAAACACATGAAACTGATATTTGGTCCCTTCCATCCCTTCCTCTGTAAAATATCCCATGTAAGAATTCAATTCTCCAGAGTTAACTAGATAAAAAAATTTATCTTTGGCACCAAATCCCATTTCCAAAGATGTCTTCTCCATCCTCCAACACCAGTTGGCCAGAATTTGTTTGCAAGAGCAAGGTATATATATTTTGCAGAGATGATACTTGATCTATCTCCTCCCGCCCAAATGAGCTCATCATTTGTGTTATGTAATTGTATCCCCACATAATTCATATCCTTATGGAAAGCATCTCATTCCTCTGCAAGGATCTCGATAAGACCAAGCTCATCTCCTGTTTTCCAATAATCAGAGGGTAGTCTCGGCCTACCTGCATCGATATCCTGATAAAGGTATACCACATGATTCCTTCTTAGTTTAGATAGAAGGTATCTTGACAAGTAGGAGGCCTACCCCAAACCCAAAATAAAATCAATACCAACTTGCACCATGTGACCCGATCCTGATCTCCAACTGAGCCAGTGACTGATCAGGCGTAAAGAGTTTAACAAATTTTTCCAAGTCTGCGACGTGGACGAAACAATGGTTGTTGCCAACCTTAGCCAAGTAACAGTGGAGAAGTGGGGGATGTACTTATCCTTTATCACCTTGCTACATACCCCAACCTTCGATAAAACCCGCCACAGAGAGTTGGCAGCCATAGCCCTGTTAAAAAGAAAAATGTTTCAAATACCCTAGCCTCCCAAATGCTTAGGCTTTGCTAAGAGATCCCAGCTACATAGGTGGAAGTGTTTCATTCCCACGTCACTTGACCAAACAAGGATAAACATCAAACTCCAAATTTTATGTAAAATAGAGGTTAGTATAGCCGCCGGTGTCATCCAGTACATGGGTTGGCCTTCGAGCACCGATTTTACCAGAGTGAAACAGCCCCCCAGGGACAACCATCTATTACACCACCATCCTATCTTTTCTTCAAATTTTGAAAGGAGCCATTGCAATTCCTCCAGTTTATATGCATCAGCCTTTAAGAAATATCCAAGGTACCGAAAACCTTTTGCAAGTTCCTCAAAACTATGGGGAAACAGAACCTTTAAATTTTCTAAAGACTCTCCAAAGATTCTAGAATAATAAAAGATAGAGTTAGACCAATTTATACACAAACCAGAGGCCGTATGGAAGGATGATAAGATTTTTTTTATCTCAAACCACTCGTCAATCGATGCATTCATCATTATTAACACATCATCCACAAAGAACAAATGTAAGATCTTCACTAACCATGACACCTTTACCCTAGAAAGCTTCCCTTTGTCCTTTCCCTTTTTTAGAAGTAAACTAAGACCTTCCATAACTAGTATGAATAATAAGGGTCATAACGGGAACCCCTGACGCAATCCTCTTCCACTTTTAAACATTTGTGAGGTCTCCCCATTTATCAGAATCGTTAAATTTGCACTAGTCACACAGCTTAAAATCCAGTTGGTGAAGAGGATGTTGAAACCTGATTGGATAAGAATCAAATGCAAGAAGTCCCAATTTATACAATCATAGGCTTTCTTTAGGTCTAACTTTAAAATCATAGCTTTGGATTTTTTTACCTTTATACTATGCAGGCACTCCTGAGTCGTGTCAATCACAATCAATGTCTCTCTACCTTTAAGAAATCCTAGTTGTTCCTCCGACAATGACTGAGAGAGGATAGGCTTTATCCTATTGGTGATAATATTTGAAATCAACTTGTAGCATAAGTTGCATAGGGAAATCTATCTATAATCCTCGAAAGAGCTTGGATTATTTAATTTAGGAATAAGTTTCATGAAGGTCACATTTAAATATTTATTCATTGATCCCCAAAACCTAGAATCCTCCACCAGTGCTAGTAAGTCATCTCCCACTAAATCAATAAAATGGATAAAAAACTCCACATTCCACCTGTCGGGCCCCAGACTCTTATCTTTGGTGAAATATTTTAGAACCTCCCACAGTTTTGATTTTTTGCACGGACTCTCTAGTAGATCTATGTCCTCATCTTGTACCAAGCGATCAAAAAGACTAGCAGTTTTGACCTAATCAGTTATAAGCACCTGATCCGACTTCTTATAAAAAGTTTTTAAAAACTTAATGGCTTCTTTTTTTATAGATTCCACACCAGTATGAGTCTCACCCCCCTCATCTCTGATCTCCCATATATGATTCTTATTCCTCCTGAAACTAGCTTAATTATGAAAAAAAATTGTATTCTTGTCCCCACACTTCAACCACACCTCTCTACTTCTAAGTCTCCAAATTTCTTCTTCTTCTCTTAGTAAAATGTCTCGTTTTTCCTCCAACAATTTTATTTTGGTCTCCTTGTCCCTATTGTAAGTCTCCAGAGCCTCATCCATGATTAAATCATTCAGAAATCCCTCCATATGGACTAGATTTTCCTCCTGTTTTCTTTTATGCTCTTTTGACCATTCTTTTATATGAGTCTTCAAGGACTTCAGATTTTTTGCTAATCTCTGTTGAACATCCCTTTTGGCCAAAAAAATTGGATCCCTCCATAATTTTGTCACAATATTAAATACTTCCATTTCAAGTCACCATCTCGCATTGAACTTAAAGGGGTAAGCCATCAAGAAAGAAGGCATGTCAAACCTTAAAAGGATTGGTGCATGGTTCGAAAAAAATGGATAATCCACCCATGATTTATACCTGCTGACACTCGCAATAAGATCTTCAGCCACTAAAACTTGATCCAATCTTTTGGAAATAATTACTATACCCCTACGTCCATTCCTCTAGGTTGGCACCAAGACATTCAGAGCAACATCTATCAATCCTGCTTTATTGAAGAACTCTTTAAAGAAAGATGACAACAGATCTAAATGTGTTGCTTCTCCCCACATCTCCCTAGCTCCACAAGTAAGGTTTAAGTCACCCGCAAGAATAATATTTATTCACTCCAAAATTCCTTTGGCTGCCATCTTTTCCCATAAAGATTTCCTCTCAATACGGGGTCCATATACATTAAGCAGAGTGACTGGTTGTTTTAGTTCCAAGCATGTACTTGTTAATATAATACCACCACAACATAAAAAAGGAGAAATGTCAAAAATATTTGGATCCCAAAAAACAAGAAGCCCCCCCGAAGTACCTACAACACTGATCGCACAAGTGAGCCATGAAGGACGAAATGAA
>JASDQU010316863.1:0-12520 GCA_032191745.1 Picea mariana | reverse complement strand
CATATTCACCTCATTTTATCCTATATTTTTTCACTAGATGTGGACCATCATATGAACATATTATATTCCCTATTTATAAACCATGATGAGACAAAAGTGTGGTTGTATTTTCACTAATGTATTGCATTCTACCATGATTAGATGTTCTATGTATTAGTATGGAGCTTATGTGGTATCTCCAAACCCCATGTGGTCAGTCATGGCCCATTCTTTTAGTCCCCATCTCAAGATTGGTCTTTTCTCTTATGGCTACTGTCAACTACCTCTTGATGTTGGTAACTCTCATCATGTTAATAATTTATTATCTGGGTTAGGTAAGCAACCATGTTGAGGTGGATCTACTAGGACACATGATCTAGGGGAGTTTCATGGTATTTTACCCTTTTGTATATGATGTAAATGCATTTCTCTTTGTAAAGGTTGTCACACCTATGTATAGCACACTTATTGTATTCCTAAGTGTGGATCCCTCTCTTTTATATTCATCACATTTTGGAAATCTACTATCAAAGATGATTATCCATATGTTCACTTAATTTCATGTCTCTCAAGGTAGTGTCAAAGTTATCAAGGCCGTACACATGTTCTGAGTCATTAGTCACATCCTCCAAGGCACATTTGGGCTAGTGTTTCACATATGGACATCCTCTACACATGCCACATTGGAGATCCTAGAGAACCCTTTTTATTTTACCAATTTTGGAGGTGTTTTTCACGTGATTTGAGGATTGACCTACATGTTTTGGGTTTATGACAGTCCTGTGGGTTTTTTAATGATAATTTGACTCGGAAATGGATCTTCCTTAACTTGTGGAGCATCTTTGCCTGATTTCAGGGCTTGGTCATATCTTAGAGATTACTTTTGTTGATCCCTTGATCACATTATGACGAGGCCATATACTTTTGATTTCATTCTCCACATTTTCATGAGGTTCTTCCACATTAAGGAGAGGAATGTTAGATATTTTCTTGTTTGGGAGGTTGATTCACCATGTTTTGAGGCCTCCACATCACTCTTTATTTGGAACATTGTTATAGGGGAGAAAACCAACCCCATTCTTTGTGGGATCTTCATATCTCATGAGGGTTTTATGTACATGTGGAATCATTCAATTATGTACTAAATTTGTCTCTTTTGTGTGGATGAAAAGTCTCCTAGTCTCAATTTAGGGAAAAATAATTAATAAAGAATGAGAAGGATGTAGTATCCTCCTCTATAAATAGAGTCTCTCCTCTCATTCCAAATTGTTGTGAATAGTTGGATCATTTGTGACTAAAAATAATATAAAATATTCCTTTTGAGGTTTTGGGGTATACTTATTGAACCCATATGCATTAATTGGATAAAAAAAACACTAGTCCTATATCCAACAACCAACCAAAAAACCTAAAAGTTTATAATAATAATAAAAATTATTGTTTAATAAGAAATGTAAGGGTGAAAATCAAAGAAAAACATTCATTTAGATTTCATTTATTGTATAGTGTGAACTTAATGGATTGTTTCATTTCCTAGACTTAGTATTCCTAGGGTTTATGCTTAATTGTTGATCTATAACCCTAAGGAGGCAGCTCATCCCTATTTCATTTAGGTTTAAGGTGTTATATATTGTTCTTTAGATTGATTTAAGATGGTTCTCAAATATGGAAATCAAATTGTAGTATTAAAAATCAGATTTGGTGAAACCCTAAGGCTAAGGTTTGGTACTTAAAGGTGTTTTCTTTCTTGATTCTAACCTTTTCTTCATTCCTAGATTATTTATCAAGATTATCATACATATATAAGGTGGTTTTTAATTTCTAATGTGCTTATAATTTCTTATCATTTTCTTAGAGGTTTATTCGATGAATTCAAAGTTCTTACTTGTGAAAACCTATGGGATTCATAATCCATTTTACAAGTTATTGCTTAGTTCATGTTTATGTATCTTTAGAAATTGTCTCTAACACTAGTTTGATTTTTATTGAATATATATTTAGCAAGTGTTTTTAGAATTAAATACTAATTTGAAGTTTTTAATGGTTTTTATCTTACTTATCATATTTAGCATATATATCCACTAGCTCTTAAACCTTTCTTTAAAGTTGATATAAATGTGATTCATGCAATTATTTCTAGTTGAATATCATTAGAGTAGATTATTGTAATCATTGATTGAAATTCTAATTCATTATATTGTTATATATTTTGTAGATTATTTAAAGTAAAACATATAATTACATGGTTTTGTTTCACTAGAAGAGGCTTATTTTCATTAGTTGGCATAGTTGGCATACCCTATGTGGCTTCTAGGAACTAACCTAAAGTGCAAGGGAATATGTATTGATGAGAGAGTGGTGAAATTTCCACTCTTGTTGCCCCTGCAATAACAAGACTACCATATAATTTCCTCCCAACTTAAGTAATAGAATCTTATGAGAAATTTCTTTAGAAAAATAACATTAATATTCATAATATAAAATATATAGATAAAATTCAGATGGAATTTTTTTTTGGCAAAAGAGGCTAAGAACATAGTTCGTATCCAAAACCCAAAATAGATAAATATATAAATAGGTTTTCTATGAAATTATATATTTTATAGGACCCACCCAATCAACATACTTTTCCCATATCAAGTTATGTAAAAGTCTACTAATTGAAGAAAGGGAAAAGTTGGATAAGTTTCAACAAAGGACCAATCACCTAGTTCATCAAGTAGTTAGGTTTTTAAATATGAAGTTAGTTATTATGACTATCATCGTGTATAAGTAGGAGAAAAAATATAGGATAAGATATTTTTTATCTCAACAATTTTGTAAAAATTATTTTTGCATACTATTCATACTGAGAAGCTACCTTTGAATAAAAGGATTTTTTCTCAAGAAAGTGAATTCTTGCTTGTTGTGACTCATATATTATTCTAGGTTTTAGAACAACATGGAATGTATTGTAAGAAATATTTTAGTTCAAATTATTCTTTAAATAATATTAATATTCTTTATTCAACTCTTTTCTTAGAAATATATCAGTTTTATTAAAAGTTAAAACATATTATGTATATGATCAAAATATCACTCTTTATTAGATTCCAATGTATATGTTAGTTTGAGTTCTTCAATGTTTCAGAATTATTTTTAAATTCTTAAAAAAATGTATAGTGAATTACACACCCTAAATGTATAGTGAATTACGCACCCTTTTGCTTTTAATCATTGCATTTAAATAGTTCTACCTTGTATTATATATTTTCATTCATTTAAAGTTAACTAGTTAGATCTTTTAATTCTATATGTTATATTTTAAAGTAAATTCTATTTTTTAAAAATATCAGTGAATGGTTGTCATACCATTGATCCAAAGTTTTTTCCATACCAAATAATAAATATTATAATTCGATCTTCTTTTTAGGTGAAACCCTTACTACTGAGGTTAGGTAGTTTTCCTAGTCAACAACTTGACTAATAGGTTGATTAAATTAATTGTCATTTATGAAATAATTTTGGGGGATATTTTAAAGGAATAATGGATCTTTTTGCATTGGTATAGAAAAAAAAAACATGGTAAGGAGATTAAATAGAGGAATTCTCATTAGCCTCTCTATTAGATCTCATACATAGTGCTCTAGATTTTTAATTTAATTCATAAAGAATGTATGAATTGAACGAGGGATGAAGGGGGGATATTATCCCCCACTTCAAATTCCCTTTCACAGTGATGTTAATATTCTTGTTGTTTCATCCTATTTTGTGATATATCCAACTTGTCCTTTAATAGTTGGAGAACACCCTATTTGTCCTTAGAAATGTAAAATGAATTACTATATGAATAATTTCCACCCATTGGATACACAAGGAAATGATTCCATTATGGTAGGACTTTGGCTCTTGATGAAATGGGGATTTTAATGAATTTGAAAATCATCTTCAACCTAAGTGTCTTCTTGGGATAGAATTCCATGTAAATATTGGTCATTAAACTTCTATGAGGAAGAGTAATGTGCATGTGGGTTTCATTGATCATTAATTAAGTGTTGCTATATATATTGTTTTAAAGAAGGTGAATGAGAATTATGAGGAAGATTCCCATCAACACATGATATCAGTTTTTGGAACCCTTGTTAGTAGCAAGTATGTGTTGGACAAGTTGGGAAATGAGATGGTTTCTCATGAATTTCAAGGGAAACATGAGGAAGAAAATGTCAAAAATGTTGATGATGAGTTTTCCTCCTTTGCTTGTGCAAGTAGATGGTAGCGATATGATGAAAGAAAAGAAGATGGCACATAGGCCATGAAATGGATGAGGTATTTAATGGACATATTTCTATTATAAAATATATTGTTGTCAATGAACATTCATTCGATTATAATGTTGAATTAAAGGATGAAGTTAAAGAAGATAATGGGCCTCGGTATAAAAGATTTGAGAATAATGAACCATTTGGTGAATCAATTCCTATTTGATCAATAGTGATGTGAATCAAATAATCTTTAAACTCCATCGGCTCACATGTTTCACATGGACAATGAGTACAATCAACCATCCATTGAAAATGAGGAGGCATTGGGAGTTGTCCCTTCACATAATGACAAATATCTTGTGGTGCTTTTGTTGGGAATGATCATCAAAGAGAAAGAGGCCTTCACCATAGGCATTTTCATTTTTTGAGCAACAATGATTAAGAGGAAAAAGAGTGCTCATATGAGATTGAATATTGTCAACCTATGACGAGTCTCATATTTCCAAGAAAATGACGATTTTGTCTTTAATGGAAGACATGACCATGAAGATGAAAAAAATGGAAAATTTGATTGTATACATTTGAAACAAATGATAAGTCCATATTTTGTGTTGAAGAGAAAACTTGATCTATTTGTTGCACTTACTTTTGAGCCCAAATTCATTATATAAATGATTCTTCACGAAGACTTAATTGCAAGATGGATGAAGGATACTTTCCACAAAGGAGAGTAAAAAATAAAATGTTGTAGATGGGTAACTCATTCATTATTATCCTATATTCACACTTATCATGATTTTGGGGTTGCCTAATTTTGAGCTAGTTTTGATTGTGCCTCAAGCAGTTCTTTCCCCTCTTGGGCACATTATACAGCCATTGGGGATTTACTACCTTGCCATTTTACCTATCAAAACCTAATAGTTTATCCTTCCTTGTTATCCATGTTCATGCACAATTCCATAACCTTATAAAATTGCATACATTGTTACACTAGTGATGCCATGTAACCTAGTTGGTCAGTTTGGTAGTTAGTTTAGGTAGGTAAGTTTTCCAATTTTCTTAATTAATTCCAACATTTTACTTTTAGAATTTATAGCTTTTAGTTTTATTTTCTATCCACTATAAATATATATATATATATATTGAGAGGAAGAAAAGTTTTGACTCCCTATCCCAATTTTGACTCCATGGCCCCATTTTTGACTCCATAGCCTAATTGATAGGAAATTTTTCTATTTCACCCAAGATATATGGTTCTTGGCACCTTGCAAGGAGGAAACATCCCACAAAAGAAGCCAATATTTTCACCTATTGAGACTTCTACCCAAAATTGTGTTTCAAATACACTCAAAGACCTTAAATATCTAAAAATACCTCATCTAAGGGTAAGTCATGTGTTTCTCCCATATTTGTAGGATGTGTCATGTTCCCCTAAATATAAACTAGGATAGACATCTAATAATTCTTTAATAATTTTGTTATCTCCCTCTTCTCTAGCTCAAAGGGATTAAACTACGCACTTGGTTTCACTAAGTCCCTAGCTCTCATGGATAGTCTAGTTTGGCCATGCCAAGACACAATTAGCAGTATAAATTCAATTATGAAATGGAAAATTCATCAAGGAACCAAAATTTTTAAGCCACTGAGAAAAACCATGATTTGTTCCACCCAAATAAGATCAACATATAACATCGAATCATGGGGGAGATGCTAGTAAAGGGTTAAATAATTGGTTACTATCATGAATGGTAGATGTAGTGTCCTACTAGTTTATATTTATGGTAGGAATGTTATCATAGGATATGGGGTTCACTGGGGTGAAGAGGGGATAAACCACCATGAACAACCATTATTTATCCCACTTGAACAAGATCTATGACCTACATTATAGCACAAGGGAAAACCATTTCAGGAAATCAAAGAGTGTAATCTATTGTTAATGGTCCTGATTCGATCTAACAAGATAAAATCAATGGATGTTATTTTCTCATGAGAGTGGTGTTGAATTATTGTAACTTCGAAGAATATTCTACTTATATTTGATTCATTATTGTATATATCAAATCCCCTTTTGTGGATTGATCAAGTCGGGTCTTGTATAAGATCAAATCCCCTTTTGTGGATTGGTCAAACATGTATTTGTATGGTGGTATTTGTAAAGTCGGCCACTAGTAATTGTAAAGTGGTTTTAGCCACTTCTAGGAGAGGTCAGCTCCACCAAGTGAAGAGTCACAACCCTAGCGCCACCTCATAACTTGTATTTATATGTGAGAATGGTGTCTCATTTGAACACACTCACCACACTAGCTATGCAGCTATGAATAAGTGTGAAAATCTTGGAGGAACTACTATTGTAGCTAAGTGTGATGTCAAGGAGGGTTCTTGGTCTGTGTCTTGGTATTTATTGGTTAAGTGGTGCGCTAATCTTCTTAGTGAAGGAGTATAAGAGGATATTTTGTTTGGTATTTGGTCCAGTAATTTTTTGTTGGGTTTTCTCCCCCACGAGGGTTTCCCAGGCTCTATTGTTTCTGTGATTAACTCTCTTTTAGTGATCTTATTTATGAATCTAATGTGCTAAATGATTATAATAATAAAGAAGAACTGTAATAACTAGCTATATAAGTAAAACTAAAAATGGTATCAGAGTAGGCCTGAAAGAGACTAATTCATAGTTTATAAGAAGTGGCTAGCCTCAATGCACCCTCTACAAAGTTCATTTTTCAGTATTACAGCTGCTGCAAAATTACGTTTTATGCACAAACCCTAAGAGTAACATGTTTACCTTTGTTGGAGGACGTTGGTGAAATTAAGATCACCTAGGAACTCTCCCAAGCAAGGTGCATCACTTCCTTGCATCATAATTCTGAAATTTGAAGTTTGAAAAATTAGGGTTTCCTCATAAAACCCTAAGTTGCAGTTGTAGTACCATTTGTAGTTGTAGTTGCAGTTGCAGTATCAGTTACAGTTGCAGTTGCAGTATCAGTTGTAGTTGCATTATCAGTTGTAGTTGCAATGCCTGTTCCTTCATGTTAGTTCCTTCATTCCAGTTGCAGTGCCAACACCAGTTGCAGTGAAAGTTTTTGTGAAGTGTTGAGACTAATTTTTATTGTTCTAGTGCGCCTTACCCTATAAAATCTCTAGATTCCTTTAGATTACAAGTTGTAGCACCTTTGAAGTTTTAAAGGTTTTTTATTTCTTGTTATTTTTATTGGATGGTGCCACTGCCTGTCAATACTATCAGAGGTATGTACTTACATATATTTAAATTGTATCATTATCTTAAGGGTATTTGTAGGAGAAGGGATATTTTTTCCAAAAAACAATCATAGATCCAGAAAGATGTCAGATCCAACCATTCAGAGGAATAATGCATCCCAGGTTTGATTATTTTGATATGAATCTATTTGTTATCACATTATTTTGATCTTATGAACATATAGGTTGTATGTTGATCTGTTGAATTTATTACCATTATACTAACCATTGGTCAAAATTAAAATCAAGGTATTATATTGATTAAAGTTGATATTATAGAGTTTATTCCCTAACTCAGATTTCTGTCAAGATAGAATATTGTCTTAGTATAGAGGATAGGTTGAAGAAAACACTTGTCATCTTGAGTGAAGGAGACTCAAAAGAAAATAAACACACTCATTCTTGAGGACAAGACTCTAGGTTCCAGGTTTGATTGATTAAATTGATAAGATATAAATTTATACATATCAAGTTTGATAACTGCTAAACACTATAGTTGGGATAGAAATATTTGAAAAGTTTTATTATTGAATACTTGGTAGCATATGAGCACTATTGAGATAAATGCTTGTTGTAATCATTTACTAGATATAACTAAAATCTCCTCTAGGAGAAACTTCTTATTTTGTTTCCAGGTTACCATGGAGGAATGATTGATCAAAACACTAGAAGAGTGTTTCTCCCATTTCTTATTATTGTATTTCTTACTTTTTTCTCATGTCTCAGGAAGGTCACAAGTGATATCTTTGAAGGAGATATTGTGACAAATGCTCTCGCTATTGTTTTTATTATTATTATTATAAAGAGTATTATTTTTGTCTATTGTTTCTCCCTTGTTGTTCTTATTCTGGGCAGGTCACATGTTATAACTTTGAAGGGAGCTATAGTGATGGTTGTAGGAGGTGACATATTAGATGAAACATGAAGTAGAATATCCAAGTTGTATACATAATTGTATACATCCATGTACCAAAGAAGAAGTTACTTTTTCTAGATACATAACATCTCATATGAAGACAGATCATGAGGAGCAGAAGGATCCAAAGATAACAGAACAAATCCCTCTAGTTCAGTTGGTCACTCTTCATATCATTAAGAAGATTTAGTAGAGCCACAAGGGCCTACCCAGAATCAATGCAATAACTAGGAAGAGACCAACATAATCCCATGACACTTTGCAGGATGCAAAGCCATATAGCACCGATGAGCCATATTAGAGGGAGCAGATGGATCTGAAGTTTTTGTAGACTCAAAAGAAATCAAGACTCAGAGTGAGCCTGATCTCAGAAAGGATCAGATGGGAAAAAAATACATCTTCCACGACTATCAGACAGATGCCATGAGTTGAGAAGACTAGATCGTAGCTTCAGAGACCTCCAAGAGACATGAAATCTCCTGAGAATATTCCCTTGTTTCAGTGACGGAGGAGCAATCCAGTCATAAGGACTAGGATATGGATTTTTCCTTGAGACTAGAAGGGAAGTCAGTGGTGAATTCCAATATTGATCTAACAGAACAAGAATGTTGCAAACAATAGTATAAATATGTATAAAGCCTGATTTGTGTCTAGAGGATTCTCCCAGCAAGAGGGAGAATACTATGACGAGACACTTGCTCCAGTAATCAAAGAAATAGTTCCAGTGTTCGTGAAGATAGCCAGAACAACCATGATTCTGATACAGTATGAGATTCAAAGGGTCATGTATTTGAGATTGAGTTTCCTCCATGAAAGAAGAAAAGCTACCTTCAATTTCAGGTGAAGATATTTCCATGATAGAATAGAGGAGCTATTCTCAGAGTTCAATAGCTACAGTGAGAATAGAGCAGTCATTCTCAACTTCAAAAATAGAATTTGCAGATGTAGAGTCTCAGTTCTAGAAGGAACAGTTGCAGAAAAAGTAGAGGACATACTCTCAGGCAGTGAGACAAATAGTGCTTTGCAAAAATCACATAGAACCAACACATGATTATGAAGATTGAGTTGCAGCTGAGCAAGTGTACCAGGTTGGTACAATGTGATGTGAAAATTTAGTTTTGAAGTACAATTTAGAAAAAACTCATGTCTGCAGGTTAAAGAAATCTTTGTACGGGTTGAAGCAAGCTCTGAGAGCTTGGTATGGAAGAATTGACAATTTCTTGAAAAGCTTAGGATTTACCAAGAGTAAATATGATTCTAATATTTACTTCAAGGTTATGGATGATGATCCAGTTGTATTTCTACTATATGTGGATGACTTATTCTTGACAGAGGAAGAAAATCTCATCACAGATTGTAAAAAAAATATTTCCTCTGAATTTGAAATGAAGGACCTGGGCATGATGCACTATTTCTTAGGTCTTGAAATATGGTAGATCCCAGAAGATATTTTCCTTAATCAAGGAAAGTATGATGTGGAAATTCTGAAGAGATTCAATATGATGGACTGTAGATCCATTTCCACTCCTATGGAGATGAATCCGAAGTTATTGGTTGATACTTTGTCAAAAATAGTTGATGTTACTCTATATAGATAGTTGGTTGGTTCGTTGATGTATCTAACGAATACTAGACTAGATATATTCTTTGATATGAACACCTTGAGTCAATATCTGGTGGATCCCAAACGTGTTCACCTTGTAGCTACAAATCATGTGATGAGATACCTTAAGGGTACATTGGATTATGGTCTCTGTTATACTAGAGATCATGACTTCAAATAGTATGGTTATACTGATTTAGATTGGGCTGGAAGTGATTCAGACATAAAGAGAACTTTAGGATGTTGTTTCAGTTTGGGTTGAGCCATGAATTCATGGAAAAGCATGAAGCAGTCCAATATTTCTCTCAGCAAAACAGAAGAGGAGCACATTGCAGCATGTTCCACCAATTGTGAAGCCATATGGCTTCAGAAGTTGTTGACAGGTCTGTTCGATCTGGAGATGGAAGATACCATGATTCTATGTGATAACCAAAGTTCCATAAATATGATAGAGAACCTAGTGTTCCATGATTAAATGAAGCACATAAAGATTCAGTATCACTACATTCATGACATGGTGTAGAAGGGAGCTCTAAAGATCCAATATGTTGGCACAAATGAGAAGGTTGTAGAAGTGTTGACTAAGCCTCTCTCTCATGTGAAGTTTGAGTACTTCCAAGACAATATTGGTGTAGTCTGAAAGGACCTCCCTCAAAAGGGGGAGTGATGTTGATGATACTATGTTATCCTAACCAACGATAGGTAGCTCAGTTAGGATTGCATATCCTAGGGGACTGATCATCCCTGGACAGATCCTTAACCTTAAGGTTTGGTAAGGACGGTCTGTCAGAATACCTGTGCATGTATATGCCAGTTGTGGTCAGTAGTGGTAGCTCAGTTAGGATTATATATCCTATAGAATATTATGATTCTTGGGCAGATCTCGAAGGTCCGGTAAGGACAGTCTATCAGAGTACCACAAATGGTGTTGTTGATGCACTTGCCTCATTATGTTTCCACATATAGATATTGATGTTCTAACTTCATGTTGTTGATGTTGATGTTCAATCTTCATGTTGTTGATGATGTTGTTCCAACTTCATGCTATCGATGTTGATGTTCTAGCTTCATGTTGATGATGTTACTCCATCTCCATGATGTTGTTGATGATGATGATGTTACTCCAGCTCCATGCTGCAAATGATGATTATATTGATGATGATAAAAACAACTTCCAATGATGTATAGATATGAACGGCAATGTTCCTGATGTTGATGATGATTTTGCCCTCTCCTCCTCTTGATGATGTATTGAGTCTAGTCAGTTGTTATTAATGTTGTCAGTAGAATACCCTTCTTGTTAAGGGGGAGTGTTGAATTATTATAACTTTGAAGAAAATTCTACTTATATTTGAGTCATTATTGTATAGATCAAATCCTCTTTTGTGGATTGATCAAGTTGTTGATTAATTGGGTTGGTTTTCATTGATGTCAACCCTTGAACAAAGTCTGGTAGAGAATTCTGGTAGCACAAAGGTTTGGGTAATGGAACCAATTTTGTTTGATGTATAATGGTATGAGTTTTGATATATTTTCAGGTACAACTATTCTAGATTTATAATACATGGCATGCCTTTTCCGGTGGTACTTGGAACGTCACATAAATCCTCATGGTTATAGAGTTATGTCCATGTGAAGTTGGAGAACCCTCATGAGTCATCTAGAAGCCCCAAAAGGTTAAAGTAGTCAAAGTGTTTGCAAAGAAGAAATTATTTAAATAATAAATTGAAGTGATGAGTGTACTATAAGTCAAAGAGGGTGCAAAAGAAATTTTTTAAATAATAAATTTAATGGAGAACTTACTAATTATGGAAAGTGGTTAAGTTAAGTGGACAAGTGGTTATAAGTGGGTTAACCCTAAAATAAGGAAAGTGGGTTAGGATGGTTAGAAGGTAACCCCTTGAGGAAGCTACATAAAAGTATAAATAAGAGGCAAGGGTCTCTCATTCAAACACACTTGAATATCATTGAATATCTATTTTTTGCGAAAGGTTATTTGGGGAGGTATTATTGATAGAAAAACGTGCGGCAGGAAAAGTGTGGCAAAAAAAGTGCAGTAGAAAAAGTGCAGAAGGAAAAGTGTGGCAAAAAAAGTGCGGCAAGAAAACTGCAGAAGAAAAAGTGTGGCAGGAAAAGTGTGGAAGAAAAAGTGCAATAGAAAAATCGCAGCAGGAAAAGTGTGGCAGGAAAAGTGCCACAGAAAAACCACAGCATAAAAAGTGCAGCAGAAAAATCGCGGTAGTGGATTCGCGATAGCAAAACCGCTGCAACAGAACACTACAAAAACAAAAAAGGCATGGTTCTCATATGTGTAGTGTTTAATTTATGAATAAAGTTGATGGTTTTCCTTGTAAATATGTTGGATGCCCTCTTGGGATTTTATGGCTTGTTGTAGAGTTGATCTGAGGCAGATCTATTGAAGTTTAGTATTGGTTCATGTTTGAGGGATTTTGGTTGAGGTATGTTGTTGAAGTTATTGGTACAGATAGAGGTTGTATAACAGTGAGGTTCTAGCACATGGTTTGA